>PVJI01030864.1:0-13704 GCA_004026765.1 Micronycteris hirsuta
GAACTTGAGTCTATTATGCTAAGTGAAATAAGCCAGGCAGTGAAACACAAATACCATATGATATTACCCATAAGAGTAACCTAATGAACAAAACAAACAAAGGAGCAAAACAGAACCCTAGACATGGAAAGAAGGAACAAACTGACAGTGACCAGAGTGGAGGCAGTAGAGGGATGATGGGGAAATGAAGGGGGTGGGTCTAGTCAAGGAACATGTATAAACAGCTCATGGTAATGACATCAGGGTGGTGATTTACAGGGAGTAAGATGTGTGCAGGGCAGAGGAGAGCAGTGGGGGGAGAAGAATTGGGACAACTGTAATTGAAAAATAATGAAAAATATTAGTTATCAAAATACAAAACCATAAAAACCTTGAAGAAAACATAGGCAGTAAAATCTTGGACATTTTCCATAGCAATATTTTTAAATAGATTTTATTGATTATGCTATTACAGTTGTCCCGTTTTTCCCCTTATTCCCCTCCACCCTGCACCCCACCATTCCTCACCCTTCAGTTTTTGTCCGTGGGTTATACAGATAAGTTCTTTGACTTCTACATTTCCTATACTATTATTAACCTCCCCCTGTCTGTTTTCTACCTGTTGTTTATGCTACTTATTCTCTGTACATTTTCCCCCTCCCACTCCCCTGTTGATAACCCTCCATATCTTGTATATATTCCTTTAACATTTCATATAATAAAGGCTGGGTGATGGTGAACTCCTTGAACTTGACCTTATTTGGGAAGCACTTTATCTGCCCTTACATTCTAAATGAAAGTTTTGCTGGATAGAGTAATCTTGGATGTAGGTCCTTGCCTTTCATGACTTCGAATACTTCTCTCCAACCCCTTCTTGCCTGCAAAGTCTCTTTTGAGAAATCAGCTGACAGTCTTATGGGAATTCCTTTGTAGGTAACTGTCTCCTTTGCTCTTGCTGCTTCTAAGATTCTCTCCTTATTTTTAATCTTGGGTAATGTAATTATGATGTTTCTTGGTGTGTTCCTCTTTGGGTCCAACTTCTTTGGGACTGTCTGAGCTTTCTGGACTTCCTGGAAGTCTATTTCCTTTGCCAGATTGGGGAAGTTCTCTTTTATTATTCATTCAAATGAGTGTTCAATCCCTTGGTCTTCCTCTTCTCCTTCTGGTACACCTATAATTCATATGTTAGAACATTTAAAGATGTCCTGGAGTGTCCTAAACCTCTCTCTCTCTCTCTCTCTCTCTTTTAATTCTTGTCTTTTCATTCTTTTCTGGTTGAATGTGTTTTTCTTTCTTCTGGTCCACTCCATTGATTTGAGTCCCAGTTTGCTTCCCATCACTATTGGTTCCCTGTACATTTCCCCTCATTTCTCTTACCATATTCTTCATTTTTTCATCTAATTTGTGACCAAATTCAACCAATCTTGTGAGCATCCTGATTACCAGTGTTTTGAACTGTGCATCTGATAGGTTGGCTATCTCTTCATGGCTTAGTTTTATTTTTACTGGTGTTTTGATCGGCTCTTTCATTTGGGACATTTTTTTTCCTCGGGGTGCCTATTACTTTAAGGGGCAGAGCCTTAGGTGTTCACCAGGGCAGGCTAACCCATGTCGTTGTGTTTTGACACTGCCTGTTGTAGCAGGGCCTGAGAGGAAACAATGGCGCTTGCTCCACTCTCTGGCAGCTTCCAGTCACTTCCCATGCTACCCACAAGCAAATTGGGCCCTTCTGTGCTGGTTCCCAGGTGGGTGGGCTTGTGTAGTTCTAAGTCCCTGTGGGTCTCTCCAATGAACTCTCCTGTGTGGCTGAGAGCTCCTCCCACTGCCACCTCAACCCCCACAGGTGTTTTCAATTGGTGGTTTGAGGCTTTATTTCCCCACGATGGTGGGTTGAGTGGTCTGCTCTGCTTCCCAGATTTTTCTCCAAGTTCATCTGTGTGAGAATGAGGGACTGCCCAGTCCACCAGTGTTGGCCCTGCTGGGTCTTGGTCTGCCCGCCACGGGTTTTGCCGAGTGCGTACACCACAGGTTTCTCTGGGAAGCTGCAGCATTGCCTATACCTCTCCACAAACTACCATCTCACCATGTGCTCTCTGACCGGCTCTGCCCTGCTTACCGATCTGGATGAATGTGTATTTAACTTCTTGGTTGTTGGACTTCCATGCAGTTGCAGTTTGATTTTCTGTCAGTTCTGGTTATTTTTTGTTTTTAAGTTGTTGTTTATCCTCTTTTGGTTGTGTGAGGAGGCACAATGTGTCTACCTACACCTCCATCTTGGCTGGAAGTTGCAATATTTTTTCTGATATATCTCCCTTGACAAGGAAAAAAAAATAAACACACCACTGTGTTTTTCAAGGAAGAAGGAGCTCCTACCCTTTGTGACAGCATGTATGGAACTGGAGAGCATTATGCTAAGTGAAATAAGCGAGGTAGTGAAAGACAAATACCCTATAATCTCACCTTTAAGTGGAACCTAATCAACAAAACAAATAAGAAAGCAAAATATAATGAGAGTCATTGACTTTCAAGAACAATCTGACAGTAATCAGAGGGTAGGTGGGAGGGGATAATGCAGGGAACGTGGGGAAGGGTTTTCAGGAACAACTCTAAAGGACACATGGAGGAAAAAAAGGGGTGCTGGAATCAGAGGAGGGAGTTGTGGATGGCTGGGGTGGGAGCAGTGTTGGGGGAAATTGTAGACAACCATATCTTAACAACATTTAAAAATATCAGAAATGAAAGAGAAGATATTACATATGATACCAAAGAAATACAAAGGATTGTAAGAAATTACTACGACTAACTATATCCCAAGAATTTTAAAGCCTGGGTGGAATGGACAAATTTCTATAAACATATAATCTTCCAAAACTGAATCAGGAAGAGGCAGAAAGCCTGAATAGACCAATAACACCTAGTGAAATTGAAGCAGTAATGAAAAATAAAAACAAACCTTCCAGCACACAAAAATTGTGGGCCAGACTTCTTACAGGAGAATTTTACCAAACATTTAGGGAAGAGCTAACCTCGATTCCTCACAAACTATTCCCAAAAATTCAAGAAAAGTGAAGACTCCCAGTCTTTTTTAAGGTCAGTATTATCCTAATTCCAAAAACATAAAAAGACACGACAAAGAAAAGGAACTACAGGCCAATATCGCTGATGAACATAGATGCTAACATCCTCAACAAAATATTGGCAAATTGCAATAAGCAATACATTAAAAAGATCATACACCATAATCAACTGGGATTCATCCCAGGCATGCAAGGATGGTACAACATATACAAATAAATAAATGTAATACATCACATAAGCAATATGAAAACTAAAAACTACATGATCATATCAATGTTTGCTTTAAAAGCATTTGATAAAGTACGGCACCAATTTCTGGTAAAAACTTTCAGCAAAACACTAAAGGGAACATACTTCAACATAATAAAGGTCATCTAAAACAAACTTACAGACCACATCATACTCAATGGGAAAAAACTAATAACTTTCCCCCTAAGACCAGGAGCAAGACAAGGATTTCTGCTTTCATTGCTTCTATTCAACTTAGTATTGGAGGTCCTAGCTGATGCGGACCCCAGCTCTTGGGGTCGGCGGCATTGTGGCTGAGACGAGACTAATTCACATGGACTACTGAATCCTGTGGAGGGAAAGGGATGGCATGGCCACTCTCTCAAGAGAAGACCACCCCGATCTTTGCCTTGACAGGCTTTTATTGTTTTTCTGGACACATTACATTGAGGATGGTCCTCATTTACTATGCACAGGTTCACCTTAGGTGGTTACCTTTCACAGAAAACAAAGGAGAGGATGTTGCTAATTACATAAAAAAGGAAGGATATTTGTAAATGTAAATGGAAAAGTGGTTGAACTGGTTACACTGGTCCTTGGAAGGTTTAACATAGATTTTAGGAAGTTACTTTAAAGATATGCAGTAAACATTTGCTGCCTCAATTCAGGGTGAGGGAGTTATAGCAAAAAAAGCAAGTCTCAAAGCTGCCTAGGTACAATGCAGGCCTGATTTCCCATGGGAGAATCTATTCATGGGCATGGTCCCCCTTTTACTGGACCTCACTTTTCCTGTCCTTTCCAAGTGGGAGCTGGGCCCATGCCACGCAGAACTATCTCCTATAAATATGCCCCCCCTTGTTTTTAGTTAGGACTGCTATAGATCCCACAAAGCTTGCTATTAGCTGGTCTCTCACATGACCCTGAGAATATAATTTACAAATGTGTTAAAGTACACAGAGCATTATTGTATTCAGTAAGCAACCAGCGGCTCCAAAGACCCACATTGTCAGATTAAGCCCATCAGTCATTGTCAGGCAGTAATGATCAAATAATAGATAACATTCAAAGAATTATGAGGGCTTATTTAGAGTCAAGGCCAGATAGCTAAAGGCCAATAAAATTTGGGGAAAACAAACTCATTTCAGGCTTGGATCTTTTATCATTTAAATTGATGGTATTAGCAAAGCAGGTTTCACAGGATTTTATGCATTCTTTCTTAGGCTTTATTGCCCTGGGAAACCCACTCTTTCCAGCCCAGGGCCACACCCACCTCCAGCATGGTTTCAGACTTATGTCCAGCAGGGGAAGTAAGGCAGCCAAGAGATTAGAAGACATCTTGCAGACAGAATGAGGACTCAGGCTATGTCAAAGCCGAGGGGCAAGGGTCCATCACTCCCTTTTTCTATAGCCCCCCAAGTCCTTCCCTGAGGGCCCCCTTGTGACCATTCCTGTCTTAGGTCATCTCTCCCTTGAGGAATCTTACCTGTCATTGACTAACTGGTCATGTACTGGGGGCCAAGCAGGGTGAAGTGAGGTGGGCAGAGGTGGTATTCCTGCCAGGGAGATAAGCTTCATCTCATCAGTGGCTTAGGGTCCCAAGGTCTCTTATTCAGCCTTAGACATGGGGTGTTACAGCTTCTGAAACCAGGCAGGGCGGTTCCCAACATCATCTCTCCCCCTTTTTGTGAACTCAATTGTAGTTGTTAAGCCTGTGAAACCTACTACTTGCTGTTCCTGAATGCAATGTTGAGCAAACAACCTCCATATACATCATAAAACACAAATCAGGGTTAAGACAAGGAGGCATCCAAGGACTGCCATGACCCAAACTCGTAAATTAAATCCATTGAACCAGTTTTTAGGGTTCAGCCATTGTAGATTATCATGGAAGGTCTGGAACACTTTTTGTTCTGTAAAGCCTTTGCTTAAGCATTAAGAGTCTTGATGTCCCCCCATGTGGTGGGGACACACCTAAAGTGAACATTATAAGGCACTGGGGGGTTGTTGCCCTCAGCAGGAGGCATTTGAACCTCAGCCCCTGTCTTTGGGGCAGGCCCCATCCTCCTCCATTGGTGGATCCAGGCCCGTGAGTGATGGTGTGGGTGTCCATTTCCCTTCTGGTTGCTCAGGGTCAGCTGGGCCATCTGGTCTGTCAGTCAATTGTTTCTCAGCTCCAGGTAATGGAGCTTGGTGTCTATTTCACTCATGATAAGCTTTTATTTTTTTGGCTGGTAGCCAGACAGGACCTGTAGGAATGGAAATACACGCATACCCTCTTCCCCATGTTAAGAGATCTACAGGGCCCTGCCAAGAGCCATCTCCCAGTGGATCTATATATAAAACCTGAGGCTAAGATGACTTTGGCTCTTCCTTCTGAAAATGTTTCTCAATCGGAGTACAAAGGAATTCATCACAATTTAGATAATTATATGGAAACATAGCTAACATAAAATTTTAGGGGGGACTCATGATTCGCCGTTTTTTTTTTTTAAGATTTTTAAAAGTATGATAAGCCCATTCTACCATTGCCTGACCAGTTGGATCGTAAGGTATTCCTGTTTTATGTTGGATATTCCAATGCTGAAGAAAAACCTGAGTAGAATGGGCGAGGTATCCAGGGTCATTATCCATTTTAATTTGTTGAGGCCGTCCCAAATGACTAAAGGCCTCAAGCCAATGGGTTTTTATATTTTTAGCAGATTCTTCTGTTAAAGCAGATGCATGTAGGCCACCAGAGTAAGTATCAATAGAAATATGAACGTATTTGAATTTTCCTAAGGGAGCGTAATGAGTGACATCTGTTTGCCAAATTATTTGAGAACTTAGTCCTCGAGGATTAACTCCTGTAGATTGGGGTGCCTTGCTAAGGGTGTGGCAATCAGGACATTCTTTAATAATTTTCTTAACTTGGGAGTGAGGAATATTAAATTGTTTTCGGAGTGCCTGGTTATTTTGATGAAAAAACTGATGAGAAGCTGTTGCTTGCTGGAAGGCAGTAAGGACACTGACTAAGGCATCTGCCTTGTTATTACCATCCACCAGGGGGCCAGGCAAGCCTGAATGGGATCGAATATGAGTAATGAAGAGGGGGTGTTCTCGCTTGTGAAGGAGGGACTGTAGGATCAAAAATAGGTTAAGTAGATTGGGGTCAATAGAAGTCTATTGATACCTGATCTAGATTCAGAATAGTATAAACACTATATCCTGAGTCACAGACTATATTCAAAGGTTCCTGGGGCCATTGCCATAGGGCCATGATTGAAGCAAAAAGCTCAGCCTTTTGAGTAGAGGAATGTCCTGAAGAGACAAAACTTCTCCAGTTTTTGCCCTCTTGCCAGGTAATAGCAGCCAGTCCAGTTTTTCTGGACCCATCAAGAAACACAGTTCTCACCCCAGTTGGGCTGACCTTTTCTGCTAGCCTTATTTGAAAGAATGAAATGTTTTGAAGCAATTTATCTGAGGGCAAGTTAATTTCTAGTCCTCCTATGAAATCAGCTATGGCACACTGAAATTCTAAAGATTGAGCTGCCAATTGTTGTAAATAGACTTGAGTTAAAGGGACGTGAATAAAGGCAGGATCATATCCAAACAACTGCTGTGTTCGCTCATGTCCTTTTATAATAAGATGGCACAATGCAGTTATATAGGTGGTAATAGTACATTGTGGTTGATGAGACAGAAAAAGCCACTCTATCATAGCTAAGTGGGGTGATAGCTGCCCTATAAGACCTTTTGGGGTGCCTAAGGCTGGGAGACAGAAAAACCAGACAGGAAACTGTGAATTAGTTCCAGTTAGTTGTTGCTGCTGAATACATTGATTTATTATATTTAATTCTTGTACGGCCTCAGAAGACAGTTTTCTGGAGGAATTAAGATCCGGGTCCCCTTTAACAGCATTAAATAAATGAGTTAATTGTTATGTAGGTATTCCAAGGCTGGGTAGCACCCAGTTGATTGCTCCCGGAAGTTGTTCGAGGTGATTAAGGATTAAATCCTTGAGTGGATTAGTTTGAAGGACTTGAGGCCGAATTGTCCTGTTAAAAAGGATATAACCTAGATATTTCCAAGGTTCTTAATGCTGGAATTTTTCTGGAGCAATTACTAGCCCAGAAGAGGCTACAGAATTTTTAAGAAAGGAAGCAGTTTTTGCTAAAATATCTTGTGAAAGAGCTGCAATCAGGATGTCATCCATGTAATGACAGATAATGAAATTAGGAAACTGATCGCTTACTTGCTGAATGGTTGTATGAACAAAGTGCTGGCAGATAGTTGGACTTAAGCATTCACTGAGGCAAAACTATCCATTGAAACCACTGTAAAGGCTGAGAATTGTTAATGACTAGGAGGGAAAATGCAAAGTGCTCCCGATCCTTTTCTGCTAAAGGGATTGTAAAGAAACAATCCTTTAGGTCAACAAATAAAAGTTTCCAATCTTTTAGAATGCAAGCTGGATAGGGGACACCCAGCTATAGGGGGCTGATAGGCTGTAGGGGTTCATTGATTTTTCTTAGATCATGAATGAGCTCCCATTTGCCAGATTTCTTTGGTACAACAAAAATAGGCGTACTCCAAGGGCTGTTAGAGGGTTCAATATGACCTGCTTCTAATTGTTGTTTAACTAAAAGGCAGGTCTTTTCAAGTCGCTCTCCTTTAAGTGGCCACTGATCAACCCATACCAGTGTATTGGAGAGCCAGGTAAGCATTAGGGGAGTTATAAGATCCGTGGCCGTTAGGGAAAATGTGGCAGAGAAATTGGCATCCTGCCTGACTGAGGAGATCACGGCCCCAAATATTAAGGGGCATAGGCAGGATATATGGTCAAATTCTCCCCACCTGTCCTGTAAAGATCTTAACCTATTGCCTACATCTTCCCAAACCTTTATATCTAAGGTTCCTTCATTAGGAAAAGCAGGGTAGTATTCCTTTATAGTTTGTAAAAGCTGAATGAGATGCCGTCCCTTCACCTTGCAACCCACTCCCTGGAGGAGCTGCTGTAACACCTGCACATAAGTTCCCTGCTCTTTAGATAAATCGGAGCCCATTCTTGCTATTAAAAGGCTCCTTCTTACTTTTGATTGTTGTCTTTTCAGATTCTGCCGCCTGTGCTGAACTCTAACTAGTTAGATATTGAGGGATATAGTGTGGTGGGTCGAAATGTGCTGTTGGTGAAAGACAGTCAGGGGGAGGGGTACCGGACTTTCCAAGTACCCTCACCCTGCTTATGGGTTTCAGGTTCTCCTCCAGGGTGTAGGACTGCAAGGGGGAGCTCATAGCGCTAGGTGACCAACTTTTGTATGGTGCTTCCCGAATGAGCCAAAAGTTAGGTTAAGCAGTGTTGGAGGTCCCTATAAGGCCCCTGCACATCTCGGAAATTGATCCCAGACACCCTCACAAGGTTCCAACTCACGTGGGAACACCCTATTTCTCGGACCGAGGAGGAAGTGCCCTTTGTCTTCCAAGCTTGGAGAATATCAAAAGCTCTCATACAAAACCTGTGACTAACACTAAGTTCTTCTGGAAAGTGATCTTCAGAGTCCAGTTGAAACCAAGACACTCATTCACTATCTGCTTTTCCTTATGCAGGCAGATGGAGGGAAAAGGCAACATCAAAAGGACCGCAAGAGGTGGCTTAAAAGAAAAAACTTGCTGAGATGCTTGTAAATTGTCCTGTAATGAGTTGATGTTTTTAAAGCTGATTAAAGGGAAAATCTGTGCTCTTTCTCCCCAGCCTAGACCTAGTTGGGGGTTGTGCCATGGGCATGGGCTTGTGAGTGTTTTTACAATGTGCCTCTCATTGCGTGGACTTTTGCTTGCGACA
Source organism: Micronycteris hirsuta (assembly GCA_004026765.1). Classification (NCBI taxonomy): domain Eukaryota; kingdom Metazoa; phylum Chordata; class Mammalia; order Chiroptera; family Phyllostomidae; genus Micronycteris; species Micronycteris hirsuta. The sequence goes on from PVJI01030864.1 coordinate 9,104, forward strand.
AGCAGGAAACCTAATGTTCTGTCCCAGTCCACGTCCCAGCTTATCCTCTCATGGGTGTCTTCTAGCGGCGAGCACCCTTGTGGCTCTTAACTGCTCGACCCATGCCCGCGAGATTGTGGCAAATACTTGGGAGAGAGAGCAAGGCTCCTTTTTACTAAAGAAGGTACAGTTGCAAGAGAGTGTGATCTAGAAGAAAACCCTTTTCCTCTGAAATCCAACATACCCTACGACCTAACCGAAAAGCACTCAGTGTCATTGGCCCTTACCTGGGCTGATGCACGCATTCCAACCAAGTTGGTGTGTTGTCCACAATGACGGCTTGTAGCCCTGCGTCCCTGTTCCCAGGATACCAGCTGATGTGGATCCCAGCTCATGGGGTCCGCAGTGTTCACGCTGAGATGAGACAAATTCACATGGACTACTGAATCCTGTGGAGGAAAAGGGACAGCACAGCCACTCTCTCAAGAGAAGAGCGCCCAGACTCTTGCTTTGACAGGCTTTTCTTTTTATTTCCTGGGCACACTACATTGAGGACGGTCCTCATTTACTATGTGCAGGTTCGCCTTAGGTGGTTACCTTTCACAGAAAACAAAAGAGAAGATGTTGCTAATTACATCAAAAAGGAAGGATATTTGCAAATGTAAATGGAAAAGTGGTCGAACTGGTTATACTGGTCCTTGGAAGGTTTAGCATAGATTTTAGGAAGTTACTTTAAAGATATGCAGTAAACATTTGCTGCCTCAATTCAGGGTGAGGGAGTTTTAGCAAAAAGAAAACCTCAAAGCAGCCTAGGTACAATGCAGGCCTGATTTCCCATGGTAGAACCTATCAGTGGGCATTGTCCCCCTGTGTACTGAACCTTGCTTTCCACTGGCCTTTCCAAGTGCAAGCTCGGCCCACGCCACGCAGAATGCTCTTCTATACCTAGCCACAGTGATCAGACAAGAAAAAGAAATAAAAGGCATCCAAATTGGAAAAGAGGACACAAAAATGTCATTGTTTGCTGATGACATAATAGTATACATAGAAAATCCTATAGACTTTACCAAAAAACTACGCGACCTAATAAGTGAATTTGGCAAAATAGCGGGATACAAAGTCAATATTCAGAAATCAAAGGCATTTTTGTACACCAACAATGAAATATCAGGAACAGAAATCAGGAAATAATCCCATTTGGTATAGCTACAAGAAAAATAAAGTACCTAGGAATAAACCTAAGCAAGGATGTAAAAGACCTGTACTCAGAAAACTACACAACACTGAAGAAAGAAATTTAAGGAAGACACAAACAAATGGCTGGAGGGGAGTGGTGAGGGGTAAATACAGATAACTGTACTTGAACAACAATAAGGTTTTTAAAAATGGAAAAAAGAAAAAATAAGCAAATAGGACTATATCAAACTAAAAAGATTTTGCACAGCAAAGAAAACTATCAACAAAATGAAAAAACAAGGCATTGAATTGGAGAACACATGTGCCGACACATCTTTTAAGAATTTCATATCCAAAATTTATAAAGAACTTATACAACTCAATAATAAAAAGAAAATACAATCCAATTTAAAAATGGGCAAAGGACCTGAATAGATAGTTCTGCAAAGAGGACATACAGATGGCCAATAAACATATCAAAAGATACTCAACATCTCTAAGCATCAGAGAAATGCAAATTAAAACCACAATGAGATGTCACCTCACATGTGTAAGAATGGCTATCATCAGTAAATCAACAAACAACAAGTGCTCACGAGGATGTGGAGAAAGGGGAACACTTACGTACTGGTGGGAATGAAAACTGGTGAAGCCACTGTGGAAAACAATATGGAGTTGCCTCAAAAAATTAAAAATGGAACTGCTTTATAACCCACTGATTCCACTCCTGGTAATTTATCCAAAGAAATGGGAAACACTAATTCAAAAGAATATATATACTCCAATGTTCATTGCTGAGTTATTTACAATAGCCAAGATTTGGAAGCAGCCCAAGCATCCATCAGTAGGTGAGTGGATAAAACATCTATGGTACATTTACATAATGAAATATCACTTGGCCATAAAAAGAAGAAAATTTTACCCTTTGTGATAGCGTGAACGGACATGGAGAACATTATGCTAAGTGAAATAAGCCTGTCAGAGAAAGACAAATACCATATGATTTCATTCATATATGGAATCTAATGAATAAACTGAACTAACAAGCCAAATAGAGACAGTCTCATAGATAAAAATCAGGCAGACAGCTTTCAGAGGGGGCGAATTTGGGTGGTTGAGGGCTCAAGCAAAAAAATAAAAAGGATTCATAGACATGAACAACAGTGTGGTGATTGTGAGGGAGGGGGAGTGTATGGAGTTGGAAGAGAGTACGGAGAGATAAATGGTAATGCAAAAATACAATAAAAATTAAAAATGGTAATATATGGAATGATAAGTAAAGTCTGATGCAAATTAAATAAACATAAAAATCATATACATACAAAACTGTATATATTGTTTATGGTGATATACATATAAATATGAAATTTGTATATTGCCTGTTTCTAATGTGGAGAGGCATGAGGTTGGGGTGGCGGATAAGGGAACTTTAGCTTAACTTTAAATTTATGTTTCCTAAAACAGACCAGTAGGAAATAAAACAAAATACCAATAGTAAAGTAATGGACTGGGAAGGGTATGGGTACTTGATGCTGGGATTCCATCCCAGCGAAATCCGTGGGGGGGACCGCTTCTGAACGCGTGAATCAAACTCACCCAGAGACACACTTGGAGAAAGAGTTCCGGTTGCCACGGTTCTTTTGCTCCATCTTCGAAAGGCCCCGTGCATAGCTCAGCTGGTCTTTTTATTAGAAGTTTTAGGACACATTTACATTGGATTGATTATTAATGAACTTATGCAGAATCAGGGGTTTACAGCGAGGTCATGAAGCTACATGAGAAGGGGATAGCTGAGCGGTGGGTTTACTTAGTAAGGTAAACATTTGGGGTACAGAGCATTAGGTTGTAAATTCAGGTCTGGTGGCAGACAGGACTGGGGTAGTACATTAAACAGGAGACAAGTAAATTGAGGGTAAGCTAACTAGGGCTGTTAACTCTCAGGACCATAAAACATTGAGGCAGTGATCCATTAACTTAAGCTTCTTGGCTTTGGGGAAAGAGACTCAGCAAGGCAGAGAATTTCTTAAGAAACATTTTTGCGAGGTGGGGGAAAGATGGCGGCGGAGAAGGAAGAAGCATGATCGCTTTCCTCCGGCCCACTGGCGGGATATCTGGCCGATTTTCTGAGGAGCAGAGCAATCACCCAGATGTATTCCAGTGTGGGGGAAGATTGGAAACCAGGACTGTGCATAAAGCTGAAAGATCAGCCGGTAGGGAGACTGCTTCGGAGGGAAAGAGTCCCTCGGGCCTCACGGGGAGCTGGGAGGTCTGCGGATCCAGTGGCAGCAGCTTCCCGGTTTGCTCCAGGTTCCGTGGGAGGGAGCTGGATTGGGGTGTGTGAGTTGCCAAAGCAGACGCGCGTGTCTGTTGGAAGAGCCTTGGTCCCCAACAGTCCGGAGGTCGGTGCGTACCTGGGGACTGATCTGCAGAGGCTGGTGTTCCCAGCGGGAGGAATTGGAGTCTGAATTGAAAGGCAAACCCAACCCCAGAGCTCCTGGATTGGGCGCGCACCCGGTGGAGCTAATCGGGGGCGGTTGGCGTAGGTACCCCACCGGGCGCCCAGGCCTGCGGCTTGCAAGCTCTGATACCAGAGACAAAAGCGATCGGCAAATGCAGGGGCGTGGAGCTCAGACCTGGAGGGCCTGAGACACAACCCAGACCTGCAGTGCTGAGTCCCTCCGTGCGGGAGAAACAGAGGAGCTACATTGAGCCCCACTGACGGGAGACACAGACCCCATAAAATCTGACTCAGGGTGGAGGTCAGGCGACCCAGAGGAGGTGCTGCAAACACCCGGCAGCTCCGCTGGTGGCGGAATGGCAGCGAAGAGTGCAGCCCAGGAAGACAGATCTCCCAGCCTGACGCTGTTGAAGCCAGCCAACAAAAGTCTCTTTTTTTTTTTAATTTCTCTCGTTTTCTCTTTGTTTCTTTGGTTGTTTTTCCCCACCCTCCTTCCTATCTGTCCCTCTATATTTTTTAACTCCTTCTACCTTCCCTTCATTTGGTATTCCTAGTTTTCTCTTCCTTTTATTTCCTATTTCTTATTATTTTTTATTTTAGGTTATTTTCAAATTATTTTCTTCTTTATCTTTCTTTTTCCTTCTCTTTTGCTTTCTTTTCCTTCTTTATCCCCCTTCCCCTCGCTTCTTTATCAACAGGTGAGACATTAAAACCTGGAATTGTGAAGAGAATAGAGTGGGACCCAGACAAGAGTCAGCCTAAAAAAACAGAGAGTGACACAAAATTAACTTCGCTGCTTCAGAGAACTTCACAGATCAGTTTAAGAACCAGAAGTTAGCAAGAAGAATCCCACAAACAATGGGAAGACAAAGAAACAATCCCCAAATGAAAGGAAAGGAGGAAGCCCCAGAAAGAATGATAAATGAAACAGAGGCAAGCCAACTATCAGACATTGAGTTCAAAGCATATGTTATCAGGCAGCTCAAGA
>PVJI01030865.1:0-13679 GCA_004026765.1 Micronycteris hirsuta
TGATCATACCATTTTATCACTACATACTTCAGTATGCATCTCTAAAAATATTAACTTTCTTGTATTTGCAATGTCACTGTAATCCTTATTTTTTGCTAACATTTAATACTCCATTCTTAAATAAAAAAATTATTTGGAAAGGAGAAGTAAGGGTCTAAACAAGATATATCCATTACAATTGGTTGTTAGGTGATAGATATTTGAATGGTATTTTTATTAGGGGTTCAGACATAGACAGACTTTTCAGCTAAACAAGACGGGCAGAGGTCAATGGAATCGAGACTGAAGGGAAGGTCTGCAATGCCACTGAAGGGAACTGAGAGAGAACCGGTGCTGTGTGTGCATGCCACGGGGACAAATGAGCCCACCTGTGCGAGCTAAAGAGCTAGCTTGTTTGCTTCCTCTGCAAGAATTTGAGATTTAAGCAAGCCTCATGTGGGATACCCTCTACTTCCCTCCCCCTCTGTTTCCCAATTAAGCACAGAAAGTGGGAATGTTTCCTGGCTTCCTTCACAGCAGACAATGGCATTGTGGCATCACTAAGCCCTAGATGACTGATGGAGGGAGCAAGGAAAAAAATTGTATGGAATCAATTAAAGCTGCAGCATGACAAAACTCAGAGAGGATAGAGCCAGGGAAGCTGGTGAAGCCATTGGGTCTATGTGTCTGAGAAACTCTATTTTTTTCTTCACTTTTCAGGGATAAGTTTACTAGATATAGAATCCTAGGTTGGTGGGGCTTTTTTTCTTTAAACTTCAAATGTTTTACTCCACTCTTTTTTGGAGGAGGGTACATTTTTTTTTATCCAATTATGCAAGTTAATTTTTAAATTTGAAATAAAGTTGTTTACTTAATTTTATGTTTTTTAATTGAATGTATTGAGGTCACACTGGTTTGCAAAACCATAAAGGTTTCAAGTTACAGCTCAATAAAACATCACCTGCACACTGCATTGTGCTCCTATCACCCCAAGCAAAGTCTCCTTCCATCCTCATTTCAACCCCCTCGGCCCACCTCCGTCTCCTCCCACGCCCCTTTCCTTCTGGCTGATACCACACTGTTGTCTGTGACTACATGGTATATATATACTAGCTAATCCCTTCACCTTCTTTCCTCCAATCCTCCCTCTTCCCACCCCCTGACAGCTGTCAGTCTGTTCCCTGTGTCAATATCTCTGTTTTTATTTTGCCTGTCAGTTTATTGTATTCATTAGATTCCACATATAAGTAAGGTTATAGGGTATTTGTCTTTCTCTGACTGGCTTGTTTCGCTTAGCATAATAATCTTCGTGTCCATTCATGCCGTTGCAAAAGGTAAGATTTCCTTCTTTTTTATAGCTGCATAGTATTCCATTGTGTAATTTATGTTAATTCTTCCTATCCATGAGCACACTATATACTTCCCGTATTTGTATCTTCTTCAGTTTCTTTCTTTAATGTCCTATAATTTTCCAAGTACAGGTCTTTTATCTCCTTGGTTAAACTTATTCCTAGGTACCTTATTTTTTTATTGCAATAGCAAATGGGGATGTTTTCTTAATTTCTCTTTTTGATAGTTCATTATTGGTGTATGAAAAGGCCACTGATTTCTGAATATTAATTTTGTATCCTGCTACTTTGCCAAATTCATTGATTTGAGCTAGCAGTATTTTGGGTGTAGTCTTTTGGGTTTTCTATATACAATATCATGCCATCTGCAAATAAGGATAGCTTTACTTCCTCCTTTCCAGTTCAGATGCCTTTTTTTGGCTTCTTGTCTGACTGCTGTGGCCAGGACTTCTGGTACTATGTTGACTAAGAGTGGCGAAAGTGGACATCTCTGCATTGTTCTTGATCTTAAGAGTAACGCTTTCAGTTTTTGCCCATTGAGTATGATGTTGGCTCTGAGTTTGTCACATATGATCCTTGTTATGTTGAAGTATGACCCCTCTTTTCCCATTTCTCCACTCTCTTCTTGTTTGTATGGTTTCTGCAGAAAATAACGAAATCTTATTCTTGTTCTTTTATAGGGAATGTTTTTTGTTTGTTTTCTTTCAAGATTTTCTCTTTGTGTTAGGTTACTGCAGTTTAAATATGATATGCCTGTGTTTTGATTTTTTTGCATTTATGCTCCTTGGTGCCTTCTGATTTTCTTGGATCTGTAATTTAGCATATCTCACTAGTTTTAGAAAATTCTGGGCCATTATTCTTTCAAGTATTTCTCTGTCCTTTTATCTCCTTTTCCCCCTGATATTTCCATGACATATATGTTATTCCTTTTGTGATTGCCCCACAGTTCTTAGATATGCTGTTCTTTCTTTCTTTTTTTTTCCTTTTTGCATTTTAGTTTGGGAAGTTTCTATTAACATATCTTAAAACTTATGGATTCTTTCCTTAGTTGTTTTCGGTCTATAGATGAGCCCATCAAAGGCATTCTTCATTTCTTTTATGGAGGTTTTATATTTGTTTGTTTCTAACATTTTCTTTGAATTCTTTCTTAGAATTTCCTTCTCGTTCTGTTACTGGTTTACCGTTTACCATCTGCCTTGCCAATCTATTCTTGCCTGTGTCCATTTTTTCCATTAGAGCCCTGAACATCCATCATAGTTTATTTTAAATTCCCAGTCTGATAATTTCAAAATTTCTACCACACTGAGGCTCTGGTTCTGATGCTTGCTTTGCCTCTTCAGATTTTGTTATTTACCTTTTAGCACGCCTTATAAGTTTTTTAAAAAAGATTTTATTTGTTTATTTTTAGAGAGGGGGGAGAGGAAGGAGAAAGAGAGGGAGAGAAACATTGATCAGTTGCCTCTCACATGCCCCCAACTGGGGACCTGGCCCACCACCCAGGCACGTGCCCCGACTGGCAGTCAGGCGGGTGACCCTTTGGTTTTCAGGACAGTGCCCAACCTGCTGAGCCACACAAGTCAGGGCCCTTTTAGGTTTCTGTTGAAAGCTGGACATAATGTAAACTGGGTAAATAAGCCTTTCATATAAGGTTTTATGCTTATCTTGTCAGGAGTTAGACTACATTGACTGTGTGTTTTGGCTGTAGAAGCTAAAATATCCTCTCGTGGCCTTGCTTTTGTGCCGCTGTTGTCTCTGAATTTCCCTAGAGACCCCGTCTTAAACGGAGTTAAACAAAGCTAGACAAGTCATTGTTACAAGTTCTTAAGGCAATTATTTTGCTTTCTATTTAGTATAAGAGTAAAGAAAAGAAAGTTTCCAGGTGAAGATTGATTTCTTCTTCACCTTTACAGTGACGTTCTAGGCCCTGGGGCTCTCAGGTTTATGCAGGGATTTTCAATTTGATTCTCACTTTGGTGGGGCCCTGAGTCCACATAGCTCTCAAATGGAGATACAAAATCACTAGAATTTGAAGGTCAACTAGAACAAACGCTAATTTGGATGCTGTTTTCATCTAAGTTCTCATTTTTACGGTAACTCTTTTTCTTTTGTAGAGTCCTTGATATGTATATATATATATATTGGCTAGCTCAGCAACAAATTTAATGCTTGTATTTTACTAAGCTTTCATATTATTTAACTTCAGCCTTATGATAAAAAATTTGGCAGTATCTATCAAAACAAAAATTTATGTGTCCTTTGAGATAACAATTCTACTTCTAGAAACTTCTTTGGCAGAAATATCTACATATGTAAAAATATATGCATATCTTTTTTTGTTCATTGCAGCATTATTTGTAATAATGAAAACCTAGCAGTGTTCATTAATGACTAGTCCACGCTATGGAGTAATGCTGAGCAGTCATTAGAAAGATGAGTAGATCTGTATGTACTGGCATAGGATGATCTCCAAGATTAATAGTTAGGTGGAAAAAACAAAGAAAAAAAGAGCTTCTTAGTTTTTCAATGCACATTCTTACTCTCAAACTTTATGTTAGTGTCTCGGAACATTCTTAGAAGAAGTGTTAATAGCAACATCATATGCCAAAAAATAAAAAATAATATGGTGGGGGGAATGGTGAGGGGAAAATGGAGACAACTGTACTTGAAAAACAATAAAAAAAAATGTTTTGAATGCTGAATGACTTTCAGATGAAAGCTGAATGACTTTCATCTCTAGATTTCAAACAGCATATATTATAACATTGAAGCAATAAAAGACTAAACATTTATTATATATATAAAAGGTAAGATCATTTAAAATTTTCTAAATAGAATTTTAGCTTTATAAAGTACTTTTTGAGGTAAAAACAATATAATCTGTTAGGATTTTTTTGAGGGGTAGATGATATTAATAATAATATTTTCCCTATAACAATATACCTTTTACAAAATACTTTATTTTTACCTAACATCATTAATAACTTTTAAGTAAGTAAAATAGAATTATTTCTTCTGCTAGACATATTAAGATTATTAGTGTAGTGAAGTCCTGATGCCATATTTTACCCACTAGGTTTAATGATATTTAAGTTAGACAAATGACATCTTGGAAGGAGACAAACCATCCATTCTTTAGGCAATTGTCATATAACTAAAGTGAATCATTACATAGTGCAGAGGGAATTTTTTGAAATGATTTGATTTTAAAAAGAGAAATAAATGGGAAAAACTCATTTGATCAATCATCCTTGAAAGATGAAATAATATTTTAACTAGATAAGCAGAACTTTCAAAAATAAGAAAGAAAAATCACTCACTGGATTTCTACTATCATGGGAGAGAAATCATAGAAATTTTTTCTGAATAAGTATAAATTTGAACTAATTTATCTTTCATTGACAGCAATTTAACAATTTCTTTCTTCAGCGTGCCTGTGACACTATATTAACTTATAAAAAGTAGAATCTCTTTGAAGGCTAAGTTTATATCTGAGTTATAAGCTTAGAGCCTGGCTGCAGAAAGAAAGACAAAGGGATTAGGAAAAAACAAAACAAAACAAAAACAAACAAACAAAAAACTCATAGGAAAGGGTGGTAAGGAGAGTTTGAAGAGGATAAAAGGGAATAAATGGTGATGGAAGGAGTCTTGACTTGGGGTGCTAACACAGTACAATATACAGATGATACAGAATTGTACACCTGAAATCTATATACTTTTATTAACTAATGTCACTTCAATAAATTCGATAAAAAATAAAAATGTTTGTGAAAAACCCTCTGAACCTAAGAGATAAAATAGGATTATGAGTTGGTAAATCTGTGACGTTTTTGTAAGTAATCTGTATAAATAACAGCGGCAGCACACACATCAGTGTACATCAGGAGGGTGTGCTCATGACAGATCCCACAGAGCTCACTTTTTTATAGTTTCTTGAGTCCCTGCATTTGGGTTCTCCCCTCCTTCCTTTTCTAGGTTCTGAGAAATTGCTCATATAGGTTAGGAATTTCATTTCTTATAAGTTTGAGAAGCTTACTTGTAAAACATTCTAAGCCTGGAGCTTTCAGGGAAGATATTTCTTTTCCCAATATACTTCCAATGTTGTCAATCTATGCTAGTTTCAGTCTCTTTATGAGTTATTTTGGCAACTTTCATTTCATCATAAAATGGTGTCTTTTGTTGTGATTTTAATTTTTTAAACATTGAATTATATATTGTGTTCAATTATACTTAAAAAATGGCTCCATACCTGTGCTTTGTGTTTGTTTATAATTTTGTGTTTTTTAACAGTCTGACAGCGTTTGTATTTATATATAAGTGAGAGTGAAGACACAAATCTGGAAAAAGACACCCAAATGTTAATGACAGTAACCCAGGTTTTTGGATCATAAGTGATTCCTTCTTTATTAATATTTTCAGTGAATTGTGAATGTATTATTTTTATCAATGAAAACCTAATTTTTAAATATAAATAATATATCCTGGCTATTCAATTTTGTTTTCCATTGACAACTTTGTTGCAAATGGTTTTGGTTCCCAATCAAAGGGCACTGTCCTGGAGAAATGACACCTTTAGTTACTGCCGTGGAAGTTTAAATTACACACATTTCTGGAGGCCAGTTTGGCAATAAGCTAAAATGTAATATTTGTATGTTCCTTTGCCAGAAATTTTATTTCTAAAAATTAATTCTAATAAAATAATAGAGCACGTGCATGAAGTATATTTTTAGAAAAATGTATGTCTATAAATGAGTACAGAGTTGGGCTGTCCAATATGGTAACCATTAATCATATGAGCCCGTGGAGCAGTCGAAATGTGGCTAGTCTGAATTGAGATGTGCCGTTAGTATAAAATGCAGACTGTAATTCAAGGACTGAGCACAAAAAAAGAAATGTAAATGATCTCATTAATACTTCTTTTGTTGGTTAGATGTTGAAATGTTAATATTTTGGACCTGTTGCGTTGAATAAAATATATTGTTAAATTAGTTTCAGCTATGTCTTTTACTGTGAGTACTGGAACATTCAAACTTGCATGCACAGCTTAAATTGCGCTTCTGTTGACAGTGCTGTTTAGAAGCTTCACGCAGGTCTGACCTCAGGGGTCTCTCATCACCTTGCGGCTCTCTCAGCATTGAACTCAAGTTTAGGTGGTCTGACAGGGTATAATACAATATCTTTTATCTTTGTTTTATTTTTCGTATGAAAAATGTGTTATTTTCGTGTATGCCTAGAGAATTTTTTTTTTAAAAAAAGCTGTGGTCCTGCTGAATGTATTTTAGCATTAAAAATCAAGAATTTAAGTGTCCAGATTACTGGAAGTCGTCTCTGATACCTCCCATCATGGTGATATGTCATGCTGTCTCATTTCTGTATCTTTATCGAAATTGCTGCAAAAGACTTGTAGAGGTTTACTCTACCAGTAGTTCATGTCTGGTGTTGAGAAAATAATTTTTCTTCAAGATATTTTTGTTCATTTTACTGTTACCTTAGGAACTTTGTTTAGGAAGTTTGTCTCAAATGACTGAGAGTCTAAAAGCTCTTTATCAATTTGGCACCTGTGTAGAATGTACTGTTACTTCCTAACAAAAATCTGTGTGATTTTACTGAAAGTAAGCACAGATTGGTAGGGTACTATGAGTAATAAGTTTGTTATCATTGATTTTTTTTCTGGGTTTCAGTTTTCCCATCATATTATTTTTAGAGATAGTTGATACTAAGATGATATGTGTGTGAAGAACTTCTGTTTCTGGGTATATGGTAAATTAAGGCAGCCTGAAGCTTTTCTGATACAAATAGCTAGAAGAAGTGAATAAAAAATATAACAAATAGTCTTTTAAATACCTCAAAACAGAAAAAAAAAACCCAGTGCAAGAAAAGAGATGAAACTAAAAACTCTGAGTGGTAATGATATGAGCACATACTTGTGATGTCTAGTGGGCAGGTGGGGGTGTGTACTGATTTTGTGAGCCTAGCCGCACAGGTGTCATTGCTCATATGGGTACAAATGAGGAAAACGTGGACCTGTGGGAGGCAGACATTTGGGACTGAGGAGCTCTGATACAATGCTAGAATTTTGGAAGGCCTGTGTCCTCCAGAAATCAGGCTAGGATGAATGGTGAATCAGGATAGGATAATAAAGCTTATTTGCATTGAACGAGTTCTGAGTAGAGAAACTAGGTCTCATCTTAGATTTCTAAAACCAAAGTTTAAACATCACACAACTCTGGGGTTCAAATTTCATTACTCATATGGTCAGAACCATGGGCCAAATCAAGAAACATTAGTGTAAAATTCATTCTGGTATGCTGATTACCCCTGTGGTTGTGTCAGAGCCAAACCCCAAATCACTCTGTAAGGCTGCATCCTCAAGGCACTCAACAGAAAGAGAAAGTCCAAATTAATCTGAGTCCACATAAAAATCACAACTTCATTAGGAAGTAATTCACCATGGGCAAGAGTCAGCAGTGGATTTAGAATTCTCAAAACCAAACCAAACCAAATCTAAGATAATAGATTATCTGAGGGAGAACACAAATTAATACAGTAGTTCCTCCTTATAATACAGGGGATATGTTCCAAGACCCGCCAGTACGCCTAAAACTGTGAACAGTAGTAAACCGTATATATACTGTGTTCTTTTCCTATAGATATTTTCACTTTATGGCTTCTTGAAATTGCCAACATCTCCGCTCTTGCATTTGGGTCCATTATTAGGCAAAATAGGGTGGCTCGAACACAAGCAATGCAATACTGCAACAATTGATCTGATACCTGGAAGGTTACTAAGTAGTGCACACAAGACGAATACACTGGACAAAGGGATGGCATATGTTCCGGGTGGGAGGGAGCCTCTGCGAGATCTCATCACGCAGTTCAAAATGGTGTGCAATTTGAAACTTATGAATTGTTTATTTGTAGAATTTCCCATTTGTATTTTCAGACCACAGTTTACCATGAGTAACCGAAACTGTGAAAGCAAAAACACATATAAAAAGGCACTACTGTTTGTTTAAAATAATGAAAGACATGAAAAAACAGTTGATGTCCTAAGCAAAGAACTGGAGTCTGAGAAAAAATAGGCAGATTTGGAGAGGTACTAATTTGAGTTCTAGAATTGAAAAATATAATCATGTAATATAAAACTCTTTGTATATGTTAATTAACAATTATGACAATTATGAAGAGAAAATAAATAAAATGCATAGTATTTTAAAAAATTACTCATAATAAAACAAAAAATAAAAAGGTAGAAGACATAAAACAAAACTTCATAGACATGGAGAATGAAATAAGAAGGTGTGCTGTGTCTAATAGAAATTTTAGAAGAAAAGAATAAATAGAATGGGGCATATAATAATGGTAGAATTTTTTTTCCAGAATTGAAGAACAATAAGCCTCAGAATGAAGAAATTCAGAGTCTCATGCAGGCTAAATGAAAACGATTCCACATATTTCACATATAGAAACATAGTAGTAAAACTTCATGGTACAAAAATCAAAGAGAACATCTTAAAGCCACCTGGGAAAGAAAGTTACAAAAGAACAATACCACCTGGCTTATTTCACTTAGCATAACGCTCTCCAGTTCCATCCATGCTGTCGCAAAGGGTAAGAGCTCCTTCTTTCTTTCTGCTGCGTAGAATTCCATTGTGTAAATGTACCATAGTTTTTTGATCTCCCATTTACTGATGGGCACTTAGGTTGCTTCCAGCACTTGGCTATTGTAAATTGTGCTGCTATGAACATTGGGGTGCATAGATTCTTTTGAATTGGTGTTTCAGGATTCTTAGGGTATAATTCCAGCAGTGGAATTGCTGGATCAAAAGGCAGTTCCATTTTTAGTTTTCTGAGGAAATTCCATACTGTTTTCCACAATGGCTGCACCAGTCTGCATTCCCACCAACAGTGCACTAGGGTTCCCTTTTCTCCGCATCCTCTCCAACACTTGTCTGTTGCTTTGTTTATGATGGCCATTCTGACAGGTGTGAGGTGGTATCTCATTGTGGTTTTAACTTGTATCTCTCTGATGGCTAGTGATGCTGACTGGAGAGGAGGTGAGAGGGGAAAATGGGTGGAAAAGAGGGCAGGGTTGTCAGGAACATGTATAAAGGACGGATGGACAAGGCCAAAGGATGGTAGGATTGAGGATGGGGATGGCTGGGGTGGGGGGAATGGTGAGGGAAAAATGGAGACAACTGTACTTGAATAACAATAAAAAAGAACAATAGCAGAATGCTAACAAACTTTTCAAGAAGAATAATAGAAGCTTAAAGTCAATAGAATAATAAGTTCAAAGGACCAAGAGAAAATAAGATTTAACTCAAAACTCTGTAGCCAAAGAAAGAACCAAAAAAGGGTGTGAATAACATAAATATATTTGTAATACTAAAACCGAGAGATTTATAACCCATAAATCCTTACAAAATGAACAAATTCATGAAAATAAGTTGAACCAAAAGTTAGGTATGGTATGCAAGAGTGATGATGCATAAAAAAATGGGAAAACATGGGGTTATAAACCATTTCCATCACAATGACAATAATAACAAAAACAATAATAGCGTGACTAAGGGAATAGAAATTTATATAGCAAGCACTTATATAATTGTGGGAAGATGTAAGTAATTTTAAATATAATCACATTCCAAGGTCCTCTTAAAAACCGGCAGATGAGTGCCAAAGAAATTCAGAGTCCCCTTGGGGAGGACTTGTCCAGCAATGCTCATAAATAACTAGAACTGGAGATAAGAAGTGATAAATGTCATTTTTAAACATGCAGATGCAGCGCCTTGGAGATGGGCAGAGGGAGCGTTCCTTCCAGATGCAGAATAATCTCGTGGTTTTCAGGATTGCAAGGAATTCACTGAACTTGCAAACCTGCGGGACAGGCCATCCAACGTCTTGGCTTTACAGAGGAGGAAACCGAGGTCCAGAGAGAGGACATTATGTGACAGCCCTGGGATCCCCCAGCTCCTCGGTGATAGGGCGGGACTTGCATGTAGCCTCTTGCGATGCCAGGCCTCCCTCTGCTCTGTTTTCCATTCACCATCCCTGTGCTCAGCTGGCCCCTCTTCTGATGCTCAGCTGGCCCCTCTTCTGGTGATGTTTCAATTCCATCCAATGAAAAATGGCTCAGCTCACAGGATGGCATTTAAAACAAACAAACAACAACAACCCCCCCTCCCCCCGCCCCGGGCAGATGAAGCCCTGGCTGGTGTGGCTCAGTGAATTGAGTACTGACCTGTGAACCAAAGGGTCTGGGTTTGATTCCCAGTCAGGACACATGCCTAGGTTCTGGGCCGGGTCTCCAGTAGGGGGTGATGGAGAGGCAACTGCACATTAATGTTTCTCTCTCTCTTTCTCCCTCCCATCCCTTCTTTCTAAGAATAAATAAATAAAATCTTTAAAAAATAAAAACTGGCAGATGAAGTACACAAACAATGAATAAATATATGAAAGATGAATTGCATACACAGAAACTTTTATTCAACATTTAGAGAACTCACATTCTTTCAAAGCACACTTGAAACATTTACAATAAACTGAATATTTAATAAGCTATAAAACAAGTCTAAAATGTTAAGAAATTGATATCATACAGATACATGATGATAACAATATTCTGTCATCTTAATTGCAATAAAATTAGAAATTGGTAAAAGAAAGATAATAACCACTCCATGCATTTAGAAAATAAAAACCACACTTCTAAATGATTTTGTCTAAATAGAAGTCAGAAAGGAAGGCTAAAATTCATTAGAAGTGCATGACAACATAATCTCTACCTATCAAAACTTTGAGGTTATAGATTAAATAGTATTAAAGAAAAAAATCATATCCTTAAATGTACATAATTTAAAAAACAAAGAATAGAAAAATTTACAAAGTAAGTATACAACTCAAGGAGTTAGAACAATAGGAACAGAATAAATCCAAAAATAAAATAATAAAGATAAGAGAAGAAATTTAAAAAATAGAAAATTAACCATAGAGAAAATCAACTGTGCCAAATATTATTTTTTGAAAGAAAAAGAAACACTCAATAAAATATACAAAGTTTTAAGATTCGTGAAGACATAAAAATGACATAAGGAAAAAAAGAGCTTTAACTATAGTGACTATATAGACTTACAAAAATCATTAGATGATCTATGCCAATAAATTGAAAATTTAGTGAAAATGGACAATATTCAAAAATATAGTTCTCTAAAACCTACTCGAGGAGACACAGAAAGTCTAAGTCCTATGACTTTTAGTGTCAGGATGACAATCCAATTAAAAAATGGGCAAATGACCTGAATAGACACTTCTCCAAAGAGGACATACAGATGACCTATTACAATGAGGTATTGCCTCACACATGCCAGAATGACTATCATCAATAAATCAACAAACAACAAATGCTGGTGAGGATGTGGAAAAAAGGGTACCGTAGTGCACTGTTGGTGAGCATGCAGACTGCTGTAGCCACGGTGGAAAACGGTATGTAGTTTTCTCAGAAAGTTAAAAATAGACTGTCTTATGACCCAGTGATCCCACTTCTGGGAATATATCCTAAGAATCCCAATACACTAATCAGAAAGAATATATGCACACCTATGTTCATAGCAGCATTATTTACAATAGCCAAGGTCTGGAAACAATTCAAGTGTCCATCAGTAGATGAGAGGATAAAAAAATGCTTGGTACATTTATACAATGGAATACTACATGGCTGTAAAAAAGAAGGAACTCTTACCCTTTGTGACAGTTTTGGGTGGACCTGGAGAACATTATGCTAAGTGAAATAAGTCAGTCAGAGAAAGACAAATATCGTATGATCTCACTCATATGTGGAATCTAATGAAAAAAATGAACTGAAGAACAAAGTAAAACCAGAAGCATGGATTCATGGAACAGACTGACAGATCTCAAAGGGGAGTGGGGTCAGAGGACTGGAAGAGATTAGCCAAAGAACATATGCATACATGCAAAGCCCTTGGACACAGACAACAGTGTGGTGAAGGATGGGGGTGTGCGTGTGGGCTGGGTGGGGGGGGGAGGGAGAAATAGGGGACATCTTTAATAATGTCAACAATAAAAAATTTAAAAAGAATATATATTATAAATAACATATAAAAAGTTGAATGGATAGCAAAATATATGTTCACCTAAAAATACCATTGCAAAGTATTTCAGTAGTTATTTCTATCAAATATTATGGAACTAATAATTCTTAATAATGTTTTCCAGAGAATAAAAAAGAATGCAGGCTGGTATAATCTTATTGCCATAATTGGGCAAAGGCATTATGAACAGGGAAACTATATGCAATTCTCACTCATCAATTGTTGCGGATTTTGGCCCGCAAAATCTGTGGTGACTGTGACTGAATGTGTGAATGAATCTCGCACGGAGACATGCAGGAAAAGAAAATTCGGGACCATGCGAACCTCTCCTTATCTTCTTGGGGGAAAAAGGCCTTGCGTAGCTCACCTTGGCTTTTATTAGCTGTCTCAGAGAACATTCACATCAGAATGTCTGCATTAACTATGCAAAGAATGTGAATTCAAACCAGGCAGTAGAATTGAGGAAATTATAACAAAAGGAGGGATATACAATTGAAAGGGCACACAGAACCGTAAACACTGCCAGGTAGAGCCTAGGTATTAGCATAAGCTCAGGGAGGGGAGAGATTTCAGCAGCAGCAAGATTCTAAGAAATGTTAGCCTGATTCCTCCACAGGGAATTCTGTTTTCACGAACATGGGTCCACACATGCCAACTTGTGCTTATCATGCAAGAGACCTTGCTCTTTGACACGTGTGAAAGTCCAGGGCTATGATTCCCCACTTGTGGAAACATGAATCCCCTTAATCAATATGGAAGAAAATATTCTAAATAAAACATTAACACTCTCAATCAAGGAGTGGACAAATAATCTAACATTAATGATCTGTCATAATAAAAAATAAACCACATGAAGAGATTAAAGAAGAAACTACATAATTATCTCAAAAGATATAGAGAAAACATTCATTAAAATTCAACAGCCATCAAAGACAAAACATTTTCATAAACTAGGAATACACAAAAACTTGTAACATACTAGGAATATATGGTAGTTTCCTTTGGAGGATACATTAGAATTAGTTTGTAACAAGATATGGATTTATGCTGTCACTGCGTCTACTGAATATTGGCTGAAGGCCCTCGCCAGAGCAATAAGGCTAGAAAATGCAATATGATATAAAAGCATTGGAAAGGAAGAAACAGGCTGTAATTTATTTTGCAGGTGACAAGAATGTCCATATGGAAAAATGTAAGACACTCTACAGGTAAACTGTGGGAACTATTAGGAATATTTGGCAAA
>PVJI01030866.1:0-13698 GCA_004026765.1 Micronycteris hirsuta
TCCATGAATTTAAATGTTTTCCTTGAGGTTGGTTTCTAATTTCAATCACTTGTGGTCCAAGAAAATGCTTGAATTTGTTGAGCCTTGCTTTATGTCCTAGCATGTGGTCTGTCTTTGAAAATGGAACATAACTCTTGTTCATATCAGTTAGCTTGTGGTAAAATTCTTTTTGATATACATAGTTTTCCTTAACATTGCAGTTTCCAAGAACCTCTTGAAAATGTTAAGGGAGGACTTACCATAGTAAGGAAATGTTAGAAATCCAGTAGGCAAATAGACCTCTGGCTGAAATATTTCTGGACAGACCTTATGTTTTTGTTCAAAGATATGGTGACTAGTAATGACTCAAGTGTAGTGTTAAACAACAACAGCCACCAAACAACAAAAAGTCTGGAAAAATATGACTGAACAGGCTTTATTTCTGAATAATAAAATGTGACTAATAGTTCTCTAGAGAGCAAAATACACAGTAATCGATATTTACCTAAGTAATATTTTATGCCAAAATAGTGCAATGATTTAAAATATTATAGGTCTTTTCAGAAGTTTCTACTGGACAACTTATGCAGATAGTGTACTGTGTTGGTGCCAATTATAGTGATTTGTAGAAGAGCACAGTGGAATACCAGAGGAAAAAAGAAGGAAGAGTAATGTTTTTCCTTGAGTCATTAGGGAAAAGCACAGATCACCACATGTCCCTGTACAGGAGAACCGTTCCACTCATTGTGGGAAATGTAGCTCAATGTTCCACATTTAAAAGTGCCCAGTGGAACATGGGTCGGCAAGCAGGCCTCACGTGTGTGAAACGGGTTTTCCTGTGGATAAATCAGGATTACATCTTTCCTAGAGTTAAACCTTGCTCTTGCTGAAAAACTTTCTCACCCTGGATCAAAAAAGCAAAAGCTGATGCATATCTGACTTCTGAAGACTGGTGCTAATCCTTTCAAGTTCAGCCATACCTCTTGTCTTTTGCATTTTTGTAAATAACCCTTTGATGTATCTTCCTGGCTGTCTACCACCTAAAGCGAACCTATGCATGCATAGTAAATGAAAACCATTCTGATGTAATGTACCCAGGAAAAACAATAAAAGCCTGTTAGGGAAGTGCTTGGGGCCTCTCTCTGTGATCAGAGGGCGGTCACATTGCCCTGGCTCTTCTAGTCTTAACAGATTCTCATGTGAAATTATTTACATGCCAACCACAGCATACAGATTCTGCGGATCCATCCTTGGACAACTTGGAACAAGTACACTGCATTTAAGCTCAAATCTCTGAAATGTCAAACCTAAATGACAATGAGAGTACAATTAGAATAAAACACTGAAAATGACAAAGGGCTCATATGATGTTGTGAATGGTATTTCCAGAAGAGTCACGCTTGTTAGTAAACTCAGAAACAGTGTAAGTTACTGGGTAAAGAGGGAAATAACAGTCACTCCTTAACTGAGCAAGGGAAAACATATCAACCAGGAGGAAGAACTTAGCTGGGCGAAGAATTTGTAATCTGAGCTTCAATTATGACTCCATCTGATTCATTATATGACCTTCAGAAAGGTGAAGCTAGACTAGATGAAGAAGTAAGTCCAATTCTAACTTTTGCACAAGTAAAAAGGAGAATCTTATGTTCAGGAAACAGAAGGCACTAAGTAGGTTCACCCTAAGAAGGAGGAAATGCCTTATGCAGTTCACAGTCTCTGTGAATGCTGCCATGTCGTCTTTTACTTCTCTGACCACATCTCTCACAAGCTAGAAAGTAAAAATATGTTCAGGACAGAACTGGACAAAGACCCATGTGACATGCACACCTATGTGACCACTTAGATGCTTTTCTAGGCAGTTGTGAATACAACCAAGTAAATCTTTAAATTTATCTAAGCCACTAAAGGAAATGCAAGAGAGGAAGAAAGAGAAAGAGACATAATTTTTTCCCTTTTAGGTAAGGAAGACATGGTTCATGTCCTCCTGGGTTTAAAGTGGATATTGTACTATTGCTAAATGAATTGTGGGCATCTGTAGAGTGAAAGATGATTTCAAAGTGATGTATATGGAGAAAGTCAAGAAGAAAAAAATAGATTGTATAACTAAAAAACACATGCCATCCAGAATTCACAGCAAGGAAGAATAGTAGGGTAATCCATGTGTTTGTTAACATATTCACTTGCTTAAATTTGAAGGCTCTTCCTTCTCACAAGAGGCATAACATTTTAAAAAGGCTGGGAAATGACTGCTGAACATGTTTTCCTTTGCTAGAGTGGATGCTGAAGCAATAGGCTGAAGAGTCAGCCAGAATTTGAATCTCGGAGGTGCATTTTAATGATTGGAAGATAGGAAATTATTTATCATCACCAAGATTTGTTTCTAAATTTGTAAAATGGGAATATATCAGTTTCTGCCTCATAGACTTTTGCAAAGACTGAAATAAATAAGAGATAATGCATGAACATCATTCAGCTTGGCAACTGGAATATAGTTCACAGATGTAATTCAGTTATTACTCTCATGAGAATAGAAATTTGAACAGAAATGTTATGAGTTAGACTTTTCCCACCATGTTATTGAAGAAAATATTGATCAAATAAACTCACAGAGCTTGGAGCACAAAGAGGATTGCAAAATTCAGTTCCATTTTTTCCCTTAAATATATTTTATTGATTATGCTATTACAGTTGTCCCATTTCCCCCCATTTATTACCCTCTGCCCCACATCCCCCCCATTCCCTGCCCTTTAGTTTTTGTCCATGGGTCATCCACATAAGTTCTTTGGCTTCTATATTTCCTATACTATTCTTAATCTCCCCCTGTCTGTTTTCTACCTACTGTTTATGCTACTTTTTCTCTGTACTTTTCCCTCCTTTCTCCCCCTCCCACTCCCCTGTTGATATCCCTCCATGTCTTATATACATCCCTTTAACATTTCATATAATAAAGGCTGGGTGATGATGAACTCCTTGAACTTGACCTTATCTGAGAAGCACTTTATCTGCCCTTGCATTCTAAATGAAAGTTTTGCTGGATAGAGTAATCTTGGATGTAGGTCCTTAATTTTCATGATGTGGTATACTTCTCTCCAGCCCCTTCTTGCTTGGAAGGTCTCCTTTGAGAAATCTGCTGACAGTCTTATGGGAATTCCTTTGTAGGTAACTGTCTCCTTTTCTCTTGCTGCTTCTAAGATTCTCTCCTTATTTTTAATCTTGGGTAATGTAATTACGATGTGCCTTTGTGTGTTCCTCTTTGAGTCCAACTTCTTTGGGACTCTCTGAGCTTCCTGGACTTCCTGGAAGTCTATTCCTTTGTCAGATTGGCGAACTTCTCCTTCATTATTTGTTCAAATAAGTGTTCAATTTCTTGGTCTTCCTCTTCTCCTGGCTTCCCTATGATCCGGATTTTGGGCCATTTACAGATGTCTCAGAGGTTCCTAAGCCTCTCCTCACTTTTTTGAATTCTTGTTTCTTCCTTCTGGTCCACACCATTGATTTGAGTCCCAGTTCCTTCTCTTCCCTATTGGTTCCCTGCACATTTTCTCTCATTTTCTTTAGCATAGCCTTCTTTTGTTCATTTATTTGCATCCAAATTTCTTCCAATATTGTGAGCATCCTAATTACCACTGTTTTGAACTGTGCATCTGATAGGTTGGCTATCTCCTCGTCCCTTAGTTGTAATTTTTCTGAAGTTCTGTTCTGTTGTTTAATTTGGGCCATTTTTTTTTTCTTGGCATACCTGTTACTTTAAGTGGCAGAGCCTTAGGTTTTTGCCAGTGCAGGGCAACCTACCTCTCTGTGTTGTGACGCTTCCTTTGGAGGCGGGACCTGGGAGGGAGCAATGGCACTTGCTCCATTTACCGCCAGCTCCCTATCACCCTTGCCCCAATAAGCTCTCCCATGAGGCTGGGAGCTGCTCTGGCCGCCACCTCAGCCCCCTCAGGTGCTTTCAACAGGTGGTCCAGGGCTTTTTTTCCCTGCTATGGTGGGTTGAGATGGTGGGCTGCACAGTCTGCTCCACTCCCCAGCTCCTTCTCCTGGTCTATCTGCACATGAAAGAGGGCCTACCTGATCCACCAGTCTCGGCCTCATTGATTCCCACAGGCTTCTCCGGGTGTGCTGGCTGAGGGCTTCGCTGAGTGCTCAGGCTGAATTTTGGCCACACACACTCACAGTGAGTCTCTCTGGGCAAACTACCGTCTCACTGCACGCACACTCCACCTGGCTCTTCCCTGCTTACTGGTCTGGATGAAGGTGTCCTCTCTAACCTCTTGGCTGTTGGACTTCCACTCAGTTCGATTCTCTGTCCATTCTGGTTGTTTAACTTGTTGCTTATCCTCTTTGGTTGTGAGTGGCAGTACAGTATGTCCACCTATGCCTCCATCTTGGCTCGAAGTCCTCTGCAAAATTCAGTTTAATTTTGAACAGACATTAAAAACTAGGGCATATCATAATCTAGTAAAATGAATGCTCAACAAGCTATCCTGGTTAAATTTCTTGGTAATGTAAACATTTTGTTCTCTTTCTCTATTTTATTTAGGAAAAATATATCTTCAATAAGAGATTCCATCTGTTTTTAACTGCCTATAAAGGGAAAGAATTTTAAAGTCAACAAGAAGATATATTTTAAGTTTTATGACATATTAAATGTGTTTTGAATAATTTTATCTGAAGCCATCCTGGGTGTGCTAATGCTATCAAGTTTGGCAAGGATATATGATATCAGTTGTTTTCCAGACTACATGGTTGTCATAATGTTTAACTATTTCATTGAACAGTTGATTTCATTTAAAATGTTTTTTGTCTATAATTATCAACAGTTGATAACATCTTGCTCATTTTAAACAATTATCCTGCATGACTGCCTTTCCTGCTGACTATTTATATTCACTATAAAAAGGTCTGGGATAAACTCTTGCTTTGGTCCTTTTGGTTAAGTTTACTAAGAGTTCTTTAAGAAAGATAGTTTATTTGTATGTTTTTAGGACAGCAGTTGTTTGGCATTATAAATTTTAAGAACTATTCTCAATTTTTAAAAATCAAATTGCATCTGGATTCATCTTCATAGTGATTTATTACTATATTAAAATGTCATTCTTATTTATACATGTGATCCCAAAATTTTATAGGTATTTTATGGAGGATATAGGTAAAGAAAACAATTGTTAGGATTCATGGATAAAATACAATTTCATACTTGTGAAGAAGGAGAGAGGGGCAGGTATCCCATATCTCTTTTCCTAAATTTACTCATTCTTTCAAGAACTCCAAAAAATCACTTGTGAAGTTCAACCTTTCTGATTCTTTTGCTCAGGGTTAAAAAAAAGTAAGACCTGCTCTGCTTTTTATGATATTCTCAAGTTAATTACCTCTATGTACATAAATATTATAATCTATAAATAGGGGTAATAAATTGTACCTACCTAATGGGGTTGTGAGGGATACATTTGTGTGGAGTATCTAAATTGATGCTTTTCAAAAAAGAGTGCTCATTAACTATTGGCTATGTTAACATCCCCATCATCAATCATCATCATACTATCATTTGGTCTCTCTTTTAGTTCGTGTAGCTGTATCTACCCCAACACAGAGCATGGAGTCCTAAGAATGCTTTGTCCTCCTCCTCAGCCCCCATTGCTCAACAGCCATTCCCTCTTTCCTTCCTTGTTACCCTGACCTAGTTTAAACATTCACCATCACACCCCTTACTTGGCCCCAACTCTGACACTCCTTACTTGGCCCTCTTCCATCACCTTGTCTCCTGGACTTGTTTGAAAGCAACTATGTATTTGCCTTTCTTGTGTGGAAATGCTGTGATGCTCAAATACATGTGAAATCTTTTGACATTGTAAGGAACCATGTACTGTTAATTATTAAGATGTAAACTAAAAGAATCCCAGTTTAGAAGACTTGTAAATAAATATTAGATATGATTGGGTTTATCCTTACACTTGCAAAATAATTCACATCATTCATTGAATAAAATTATATATATATTATGTTGGCCAAAAGGTTTATTCATTTTTTTTTCTTTCATATGGCTAGTAGCGCTTAGTTGTCTTTAACTTCATTTGAAACTATTTTGTTAGATTGTATTATGACAGCTGTCATGTCAGTGTGCATTTAAAAACTCATAAAAATTGGTGAATTTTTAAAAAAGATTTTATTTTACTTTTAGAGAGAGGAAAAGGGAAGGAGAAAGAGAGGGTGAGAAACATCAATGTGTGGTTGCCTTTTACACACCCCCTCTTGGAGACCTGACCCACAACCCAGGCATATATCCTGATTGGGAATTGAACTTTCAACCCTTTGTTTAGCAGGCCTGCACTCAATCCACTGAGCTATACCAGCCAGGGCAAAATTGGCAAGTTTTTGTGTGGCCATTTTAATATTGAAGATGGAAGAAAATACACAACATTTTCAGTGTATTATGCTTTATTATTTCAAGGAAGGTAAAAACAACTGAAACTCAAAAAAATATTTGTGTAGTACATGGAGAGCATGCTGTGGCTGATCAGATGTATCAAAAGTGGTTTGCGAAGTTCCATGCTCGAGTAATCTTGCTGGACAATGCTCCATGGTTGAGTAGACCAGTTGAAATGGATAGCGATCGAATTGATGCACTAATTGAGAACAATCAACATTATACCATGTGGGAGATAGCTGACATACTCAAAATATCCAAAACAAGCGTTGAAAATCATTTGCATGATCTTGATTATGTTAATCACTTTGATGTTTGGGTTCCACATAAGTTAAGTGAAAAAAAAACCTCCTTTACTGTATTGCTGCTTGCAATTCTCTACTTAAATGTAAGGAAAATGTTCCATTTTTAAAACAAATTGTGACAGACAATGAAAAGTGGATACTTTACAATAATATAGAACAGAAGAGATCATGGGACAAGTGATCTCTTGCCCCAGCCACACCAAAGGCTGGTCTTCATTCAAAGAAGGTCATGTTCTTTACATAATGGGATTGGAATGTATTCTTTTATTATGAGCTCCTTCTGAAAACCAAACAATTAATTATAACAAGTACTGCTCCCAGTTAGTCAACAGAAAATGCATAATCTTCCATCAGAATAATGCAAGACCACATGTTTCTTTGATGACCAGTCAAAAATGTTACAGCTTGGTCGGGAATTTCTGACTCACCCACTGTTTTCACCAGACATTGCTCCTTCAGATTTCCATTTATTTTGGCCTTTACCCAATTCCCTTAATGGAAAAAAACAAAACAAACAAACAAAAAAACACGAATTCCCTGGAAGACTGCAAAAGGCACCTGGAACAGTTTCTTTACTTAAAGAACTGTTACTTAAAGTTTTAAGAAGATGGAAATATGAATTTGCCTGAAAGATGGCAGCAGGTAGTGGAACAAAACAGTGAATATGTTAGTCAATAACATTATTGGTGAAAAGGTGGAATCTAATGAACAAATTGAACTAACAAGCACAATAGAGATGGACTCATAGAGAGCAAGATGACTGCTATTGGTGGGGGAGATTAGGAGAGGGAGGGATACAGTAAAAAGAAAAAAGGACTCATGGATATAGACAACAGTGTGGTGATTGCATGCAGGCTTTACGAGAGTTAAATAGTTATAGAAAATACAGTAAAAATTTTTAAAAAATCAACCCAAATTTTTGCGCATTGAATTCATGGCTGACTAGGCATTTTCAAATTAACCTGTCTTCCATGCCATTCTACAAGCCAAGAAAAATGTTTCAAATTTAATTTAAACATATTTGTGTTATTTTAGTATTGCATTAAAAAGTGTCTTTCATTTTTACTTTAAACCAAATGAACCTTTGGCCAACCATATCTACCTACCTATATCTATATCATCTGTATCTGTACCTTTATCTCTATCTATATCAGCTATATCTATATGTCATCTATATCTATCCTTATCTATATCTATATCCCTATCTATCTATCATCTATCTATCTATCATCTATCTATCTATCTATCTATCTATCTATCTATCTATCTATCTATCTATGTGTGTGTGTTATATACAAATATATATATACAAGTATCAGAGAGGGAGAGAGAGAGAGAGAGAGTGTGTGTGTGTGTGTGTGTGTGTGTGGAAGAAAATTGGGCCACACATAATAAGGAATGTATCAGGAAAGTGTAAATCCTCATTACATGATTATGTTTGGGTAACACTTTGTGGGGACTAGGGACACAGTGACAAGTAACTCAAGTGTCTTTTCTGTTTTTACTCTCAGTATAAGCACAGTACACTCAAATTGGCACTCAAATTAAGTAGTGGGTTCTACCTGAAATGACAGCAAATTTATTAGTTGAAGAAACTTAAATTTAACATGGAACACTGCCACTATTGCTACTGTTATTGCTGCTCCTAAAAATACATGCTCACACCTACTAGTTATGGGTACTGTGCCCATGTATGCAAGGCATCATGCCAAGCATTTAAAAAATCATCTAATTTAATCCTTATAATAAACCTGTAAGAATGAGATATTATGGTCACTAAATGGTAACATAAGTGTATAAACATATAGAGAAAGCTAAAAAAGAGAAGAGCTAACATAATTGGAAAGCTGTGTTATATAACCTATGTTAAGTGATTTTTTTTCTTTTCATCTGTCAAAATAACCCTATGCATAAATATCTTTCTAGTTTACTTATAAGGAAACTGAGGCACATAAATAATTTATCGTATAGGGCAGAGCTAGTTAATGGCTGAGCTGCTATATGAACCTGTGTCTGCCTGATCCTTCATGATAATAATATGCATATGAAAATACAGCATGATTAACTACAGTGATTCATCCCTTTTCACTGGTTATTGGGGAAGCCCTATCTAGGAGTGGCTAGAGTATTTTCTCTATCTTGTCATTCTTTGTTCTTGTTTTCTAGTTTCTTTGTTAATGCTGATCCATATTGTCAGTACTTGTGCACTATTTTCTATGTGATTGTTCAGGCTTTTGCTTTTTGCTTCTCTAGGCTTTGCTATTTAAGAGTCTTGTGCCTAATCCTAGGGCTTATGGAAGCTTTGGAAATGTGACACTCATCCAGTAAAGCTACTTGGATATAACACATTTTACTTGTGAGTCTCTAGACCAACAGGGAAAGTGTTTTGGAAATCTTTTGACATTGCTTATTAAATCATGCACATATATCTTAAGTTGACATATTCTTCCATAGTAAAAGTTACAAATATATCAGAATGAAACACTCAGAATAGAGTTTAGTTCACACATGCAGTGATTAGTGCAGCTCTGGCAAAACTATCTTAACTGCATAGCAACAAATTTTACAACTGTGTGTAGCGGCATTTGCTGAGAAACTTTGTCACCTTCTTCCAGTAAATAAATAAATGATTCAAGTAGAAGACCGCTTTTTGTGATTTAAGTTTAACGTGCATTTAAAGACTGTGTATCTGCAGAAAATGCTGTGAATCTTTCTACATGAATGTATATCATTTTTGTTCCCCTATGGTAAAGGGCTGACAAGAACCAAAAACAAGATTTTTAAATAACAGAAAGTATATTATTTATACATTATAGGTACACAGATATTTCAACGTGTGTACATAAATACATCATTGTCGACTGAGTCTGAAAAATACATTTATTTGCTTAGTAATATATTGGTAAGTTGGAGGTTAAATTGTTTATAAATTAATCTCACAAAACAACCGTATTACAACACATAAAAATTACATACCTCAGAGTAATTTAGAATAAATGGAACAAACTAATTTGTTTGAGTCAGAATATAATGACAATATTTTTGTAGAGTATTCATGTTTTAAAATTGAATTTATTTGGGTGACATTGGTTAATAAAATTTATAGGTTTTAGGTGTACGGTTCTATAATACAGCAACTGTATATTATATTGCATGTTCGCCACCTCAAACCACGTCTGTTTTCATCACTATTTATCCTCTCTATTCCCTTTCTACCACCCCAGCCCCCTTTCCCTCTGGTAATCACCATTCTGTTTTCTGTGACTATGAGTCCTTTTCTTAATCTTTTCACTTTTTTTTTCACCCAGCCCCACAACCCTCCTCCCCTCTTATAGTTGTCAGTCTATTCTCTATGAATCTGATTCTATTTTGTTAGTTTGTTTTGTTCATTGGATTCCACATATAAGTGAATCATATAGTACCTCTCTTACTCTGACTGACTTATTTCACTTAGTATAATATTTTTCAGGTCTACTCAAAGGGTAAGATTTCCTTATTTTTTATGACTGAGTAGTATTCCGCTGTGTAAATGTACTACAGATTTTTTTTTATCACTTACATACTAATGGACACTTGGGCTGCTTCCAAATCTTGCCTATTGTAAATAATGCTACAATGAACCTGGAGGTGTTTATATTTTTTCAAATTAGTGTTTCAGGTTTCTTTGAATATATTCCTAGAAGTAGTATTGCTGGGTCATAAGGCAATTCCATTTTTAATAGTTGGAGGCAACCCCAGAGTGTTTATTTTCTGTGACCAAATTTGACATAAATTGAAGTAGGCATATTAATTACTATATGTTTCACTTCCATACATTTTCATTATATATATATATATATATGTGTGTATATATATATATAAATATTGTACTTTATTATTCAGGGTAAGATTATATATAGATTATATACATTCTAGTTAATTTGAATACTATTTTAACCATTCACATGAAAAATATGCAAACACAAATATGCTTTTATATATAAATAATTTGCTCTATAGACACATGTACATGTAATTTATAGATTCCTTTCAAAGGACAAATTGGCAATGATACAATATGTAACACTTTATTTTATATAAATGTGTTATGTCCCTAACCAGTTTTAATTTACATACATATTTTTACAGTTTTTAAAAATTTGAATTATCTTTTTAAAATTTAAATTATGTTTTATTCTTTATTCTATTACAGTTGTCCCAATTCCCTCCCCCCCCCACCTTAGCCTTCTTTCACACAGACTACCTCAATTCTCCAGGCAATCCCTACATCATTGTCCATGTCCATGGGCTATGCATATATGTTCTTTGGCTATTATATAATCTATACTATACTTTACATCCCCAACAGTATCCTATAACAACAAATTTGTACTTTTTAATCCCCTCAACTTTTTTTTACACCCTCCTGAACTCCCTCCCATCTGGCTACCATCAAAACATTCTCTGTATCTATGATTCTGTTTCTGTTTTGCCAGTTCATTTTGTTTTTTAAATTCAATTATTGATATATATTTATTACAATTTTATTGTTTATATTTTATACCTCTTTTTCTTAAGGAAGAACAATTAACATTTTATATAATATTGGTTTGGTGATGGACTCCTTTAGCTTTTTCCTGTTTGGAAAGCTCTTTACCTGTGCTTCAATTCTAAATGATAGCTTTGCTGTGTAGAGTAATTTAGGCTGTAGGTTCTTGCTTTTCATCACTTTGAATATTTCTTGCCAATCCCTTCTAGCTTGCAAAGTTTCTTTTGAGAAGTCAGCTGACAGTCTTATGGGAACTCCCTTGTAGGTAACTAACTACTTTTCTCTTGCTGCTTTTAAGATTTTCTCTTTGTATTTAACCTTTGGAATTTTAATTACAATGTGTTTTGGTGTGGGTTTCTTTGGGTTCATCTTGTTTGGGACTATCTATGCTTCCTGGATTTGTATGTCTATTTCCTTCACCAAAATAAGGAAGTTTTCTGTCATTATTTTTTCAAATAGATTTTCAATTATTTGCTCTCATCTCCTTCTGGCATCCCCATGATGCAAATATTGGTATGCCTGAAGTTGTCCAGGAAGCTCCTTATACTATACTCATTTTTTAAGATTTTTTTTTCTTGCTGTTCTGATTGGTTGTTTTTTGCTTCCTTATATTCCAAATTGTTGATTTGATTCTGGGCTTCATCAACTCTACTCTTGATTGCCTGTAAAATTGTTCTTCATTTCAGTTACTGTTTTCTTCATTTTTGACTTGTTATTTTTCATGGTTTCCATGTCCCTTTTTATGTTGTTGAAATTCTGAGTTCTTCTGCTTTTCCCCTAACTTCATTCACCATCTTTATAACCAATGTTTTGAACTCTGCATGTAGTAGACTGTTTTTATATGTTTTGTGATGTTCTTTTTCTGGATTTTTGTTCTGTTCTTTCATTTTGGCAATATTTCTTTGTCTCTTTATTTTGGCAACTTCCTTGTGCTTGTTTCTATGTATTAGGTAGAGCTGCTACATCTCCCTGGGTTCATAGAGTGGTAAATGTAGTAGGTGTCCCCTAGGGTCCAGTGGTATAGCCTCTCCTATCACCCAAGCTGGGTATCTGAGGTGTGCCTTCCATGTGTGCTGCGTGCACCCTCCTCTTGTAGTTGATCCTTGATTGTTGTTGGCAGGTCAATGGGAGGTATTTATCCAGGTGCAAAGACTGGCTGGGACCACTGACTATCAACCTCTGAGAACCATGGAAGATCAGCTGTTCAGGGGCTCTCTCCACAGAGCAGGATTTACTTCAGCAGGGCTATAGTGACCTCCTAACCAAATATTGGGTGTGTTGCTTATTGACATGGTTGTGTAGTAGTGCTCTGACATGGTCTGTTGTTGTCTTCTGAGTGTGCAGGCACTGGGCCTCCTGGGAAGTACAGGCCATGGTCAGCCACTGACTGTGTTCTGTACAGGGCTACCCAGAATAAGCTACAAAATGATCTGCAGATGGCTGCTACTTCTGCTGGGCTTGGAGGTGCCCAAGTAGGGACAAGTTGTGAGCAACAGCCTGCTGCTACTAGTGGCCTGGGGCTACTTAATAATACATAGGGAGCTTTTAAGGCCAGATGCTGCTTGTTTGAGAAAATTTAGGAAAATGTGAAACATGAGCCAATACAAGCCACTCATATGGAAAAGCCCCTGGAAATAGCTTGGGTAGGTCCAAAAGTTGAATGGAGCAGAGCCGCAAGGAATCACCAAGGCAGGCAAACAATGTGAGTCAGGTTGATGGAGTTTCAGATATGGTGCTCCCCTGCTGACTCTATGAGGGGATGGCCAGCACTTCTGTCTGAGAGAAAACTGACACTCCAGCTCTTGCCCTTCTGCCATACTCTTCAGTTCCTCCCTGTATGCCTTTGGTGCCTTTCAAGCTGCTTCCCTGGTGCTGGGGCTCAGGGGGAGTGACTATGAGTAAGTTTGTGTGGGGGCCCTTTAAAAGGAACTGCCTGGACTTTGGCAGTTTCTGTCTTCCACAGCCTTTCTCCCCACTGTTTTTTACAGCCAGAAGTTATGGGAACTTATCTTCCTGGTCCTAGAACCCCAGGCTGGAAGGCCTGGGGTGGGTCTGGGACCCTTTGCCCCCAAGATATCACTTCCAATTTTTATCTATCACATGTGGGAGTAGGACCAGACTGCTCCATGTCTCTGCCCTTCCTACCAGTCTTGATTGGTTTTTCTTTAGTTCTGTAATTGTAGGACTTCCACTCAGCTTGTTTTCTGGAAGTTCAGAATTATGATTGTTCTTATGTTTAGTTGTAATTTTGATGTGGTTGTGTGAGAAGGTGAGCTA
Source organism: Micronycteris hirsuta (assembly GCA_004026765.1). Classification (NCBI taxonomy): domain Eukaryota; kingdom Metazoa; phylum Chordata; class Mammalia; order Chiroptera; family Phyllostomidae; genus Micronycteris; species Micronycteris hirsuta. Next base: position 13,514 of record PVJI01030866.1, read on the forward strand.
TATTTACCTAAGCTGACATCTTGACCAGAAGTCCCTATTTTTAAATATAAATATATGTATTGAATTATTTTAATGTTAATTGAAGTATTCTTTCTGGATTTAACTTTTAAAAATGTTAATACTATATGGAAATTTATCATGGTGAATTTGGTTATTATTATTATAGGTTTCTGTGATACAGATTC
>PVJI01030867.1:0-13701 GCA_004026765.1 Micronycteris hirsuta
GAGGTGCCTGGTCCTCCGTCTGCCTGTCCTCCCTGTCTGCCTGGCCGTGGTCCAGCTGCTCAGCCCCTGCTCAGGTAGGACCGGCTCTGCGCCTCTGTGTCTGATTCGTTTACCTTTGGGCCCAGCCAGGACCCTGGACCCCCCACCCCTTGCAATGCCCGTCCTCACTGCACCTGTGTTAGGGCTGAGCTCCTGTCTGTGTGTCTGTCACCTCGCCCTACATGCCTGGGACACCCCCTGGCCCTCTGGCCCCAGCTCCCTCTGACGGAGCCCCCCCTCTGATGACCAGCTGAGTTTGCTGTGGTTGGACCCCCCGAGCCCATCCTGGCCATGGTGGGTGAAGACGCAGACCTGCCCTGTCAACTGTCCCCGAAGAGGAGCGCTGAGACCCTGCAGCTGATGTGGGAGCGACCCAGCCACAGACAGGTACTGCACACGTACGCCCACGGGCAGGAAGACATGCCAGTAGCAGCGTATCGAGGGAGAACTGCAATGTTAAGAAAGGACATCACCGTGGGGAAGGCCACTCTCCGGATTCGCAACGTCACAGCCTCCGACAACGGAACCTACTGGTGCTATTTCCAAGATGTAGATTTCTATGCAAAAGCCCGAGTGGAGCTGCAGGTGGCAGGTGAGCCTCAGGCTGGTCCTAGGCTCCTTTCCGTGGGCCGGGGACAGAGGCTCAAGCCCACCCCAGAGCACATGCGGCTCCTCACCAGCAATGGCCCCCGCCTCCATCCCTGCTCCTCTGAGGCTGGGGACAGACCCAGGTGTCCCGGGGTGACTTCCTCCTTCATCCAGTAAAGATTCCCCCATGCCTCCCACCAGTCTCAGCAGGGGCCTGGAGGTCGGAAACGGAAAGGAGGAGGAGACCTCCCCGCAGTGGGTGGCACATGGGTGTTTGGGTTCAGCGTGTTGCACACAGTGGCCGAGGGACCCCCAGGTGTTCGCTACAGTGGGTCCAGGAGGCTCAGCTGCAGGGCCAACACCTGTGTGGCTCACGTCCTCCACCAATCCCCCGGGACCACAGGTGCAGTTTAACAGGCATGTCCATCCTTGGTGCAGCGATGGGGAAAGCTCACCTGGGGACACCGGGCCGTCTCAGAGAGGGTGACAGGGAGGACTTGGTGCAGTTTGGGAGGACTTGGAAGCAGTGCTGTGCTCTGGGTTGGATACTGTCTGGATGGTGCGGGGGTGTCCTTGGTCACTCACGGCCGGGACAGGGAGCTCCATCACTGCACACAGTTCCCGTTTCCTCTGTGCTGTCTGTCTCCCAACCCTTGAGTGGCCTTGAGGTTGTCCTGACCCATCCCAGTGACGAAGCGCCTTGTCTGAGGTGCCGCCCCACGAAAGTGCTCGTGTCTGGGCGTCAGGGCTGCAGTTCCCGTCCCCGGACACAGCCCTGCCCTGTGTCCATGGGGACTGGTAGAGCATGGATGGTTCGGCCCCCTGTCCTTGTCCCTGCACGGCCGCCACCTCAGCCTGCTGTTCCTTCCTGGACACCTGGACCCCCCCAATGGAGCCCTCCCTATGGGACTCTGTGTTTTCAGGTCCTCAGAGGGCTTCCACCCCCTCCTTGTGCTCAGGGGCGTGGGGACAGGGGGTGGTGACTCCCCTGTGTCTGGCCCTGGGTCCACTGTCTTCTGTGGGAAAGTCTTCCCCTCTGCACAGCCCTGAGGTAGACACTTCCGGGGTGGAGACCCTGGAGAAAGAGCTGAGCAGCCCGGCAGCAAGTACAGCGAGAGCCTCCCGAGGGGCCTTGCATGGAACTCACTGCTGGGGCGGCTGCAGGACACTGTGTGTGTCTCCTCCTGCTCACGGGAGGGCCTGGCCTGCACAGCACACGTGGGGAGGACAGGGGCACTGGGGTGCGACCCCCTTAGGCTAAGGGGGAGGGGGAGGCTCCAGCCATCTCTCAGGAGATTTAGGGAAAGCAGCCTGTGCTCTGGCCCAGATCCCCCTGGATCCAGCGCGAGGGTCCAGCAATGGTCAGGCAGTGGTCACACCGAGGGTCAGTCTCTGCTGCACAGCACACCCTGGGAACAGCTCCTGGTATATCCCTGCAGGGCTCGACAGGGTGCATGTGACCCTCCCTGCTGTGGGGACCCCCTCCAGTACACAGGGCTCCCTACGATAATCTCACTGTTCCTCCCCAGCGCTGGGCTCTGACCCCCATATTGACCTGAAGGGCCATGAGGCTGGAGGGGTCCGTCTGGAGTGCACGTCTGCCGGCTGGTACCCGCGGCCCCAGATCCAGTGGAGAGACGCTGGGGATCACAACTTGTCTGCTGAGGTGGCCACAGAGGCTGCAGACCCCCAGGGCCTTTATGCAGCCTCAGCCTCTCTGATCCTGGAGGAAGTGGCCGCTCGGGAGGGGGTCTCCTGTGTCATCAGAAACCCACTGCTGGGCCAGGAAAGGTCAGCCAGGCTTTCCATCCCAGGTGAGTGCCCTGCCCGCTGCCCTGGGCTCCGCGGTGCCCCTGGGGGAAGGCGCAGTGTCTGCTGCTGACCTGGGTCCCTGAGGGGCACAGAGGCCACAGGGCAGGGACCTGGGGCTCCTTCCCCTGAGGCGGTTCATGTCACAGACACCTGAGCACTTCCTGCGTGCCCCACGCGGTGCCAGGCCATGGGACTTGGGGGAAATGGTCAAGGTCAGCAAACACACCACAGGAGGGGGAAAGATAGGTACAACCCGAATCTTAATGAAAGTGCTAATCGCCTTAGAAGATAAAGGAACAGAGTGGATAAAAGCGCAAGAACGGGAATCATCAGTTCACAGAAAGGTAACACTCACAGGAGGAAGCCCAATCTGACCGAACAGGGGAATATGTTCCACCTGTGGAAGTGGCAGCAGCAGGAAACCGAGATGGTGGCGCCCTCTGGTGGCGGGCTGTGGGGAGACGGTCCCTCAGACGTTTGGGGTCACCGTGTGAATGTGGCTGGTGTGCATGGGCACCAGTGCTGCTGGGGCCCAGGGCCATCTGCGTCCGAACTGCTCACTTATGGATGCAAAACCCACTTCTGGGGACACACCCGACAGGCCAGCCTGCCGCAGTGGGACGTGGCGCCTGTGACCGGGTAGTTTTACGCCAGTGGTTACATCACAAAGGGCAGGGCCAGGGAGTGCCCACCGGAGAGCAGCGGGTGGCAGTGGGCGCTGCCCTGGGAGAGACATGGGCCTGCTCACTGTGCTGGACTGCGCAGGTTGCCGAGTCACAGGGCGAGAGAGACAGTGTGCACCCCAGCTGGTGTGGGGGCTGTTTCGCTGTAAACAGGATAAAATAGAATATATTAGCTTTTAAAACTTAATGAATCCTGCGGGACGCTCGCCCAGATAATGGGGAAGGGGAGATAGGTGAGCGGAGTGCAGAGGAGACTTCAGTGATACTTGTGCTTCTTCATATTCGAACTGATCCCATGTGGGAGGCAGATGTTTCGAGAAAACCATACTCACTACGTGACAGTAAGAGTCTGGGCACGCTGGGGACAGGAAGGTCACTTCACGGGCTGAGGCTTCCCCTTCGCAGGTCCCTTCTTCAGGGATGCAGAGCCTTGGATAGTGTGCTTCACAGTGACCATGTCGGCTCTTGTGTTGCTCCTGGGGGTGCGGTGCCTGCTGTGGGTTCCGCGGAAGAGAATCCAGGCCGCGTTCCAGAGGAAGGGGAGCGAGGACGAGCTGAGAGAGAAGCAGCGACCAAGGTGAGGCCCAGCTGCAGGTGGCGCCCCCTCCTGCCCAGCCCACGCCCACCACCCGGATCCTCCTCTGCATCCCCTTGACGGGACTTTCTTTTTCTATTTATTTCCAGAGAACCTGCAGGACGAACTAGGTAAGTCCCGATCCCTGTCCCTGCACCTCCTGGGGTCCCTGGTGACATGGTCACTGACGCCTCTCGTTGTTCCCTGCAGGGTAGACAGAGACCTGGGACCGACCACGTGAGTGCCCTGGACCTGCATCTCCGCCTCTCTGCTCCGATAGTCCAGCTCCCTTCTTCACCCCTAACTGCCCAGAGGAAGAAATGGGGACACCGATGGGCGTCTCTCAGTGGGGAAGGGGCTGCGGTTTCTCTCCACTAGGGGGCGCATGAGCACGGACACCCGCAGAATCTGGGAAAATATTCTGGCCCGGGGATTCCACCCCCCAGGGACTGTGCACTGCTCTCAGAGGGACCAGGGTGAGGGTTTCCTGCAGCAGTGGCGACGGGCGGGTGCTGCGTATGCCTCCTTCTCTGACAGCTCAGTGAGACCACCCTCGTGGCAGAGTCAAAGGTCAGACTGTCGGGAGCCCAGCGAGGTTGCAGACCTCGCCCCGGACCCCAGATCCGGCCTCAGCCTGTGGCCCTGATGCCCGCACAGCCGCTCTGGTCCCGCTGGACAGGAGGGGCTGCCTCCGTGGACCGGTCCCCCCCGGGGCTTCCCACTCTCAGTCCCCGCGGGCCCTTCTCCAGCCTCACTGGCTCCATGTGAATGAGCGTCAGACCTGTCAGGAGCCCAGCCAGGTCCTGTCCTACCGCGCTCTCCTGTCCCTGAGCCTGGTCCCTTCAGGGAGATCAGCCTGGGCACCCAGGGCCTCCCCCCGACCCCGGGCCCTGCTTTCCTGCCGGGACACCTACAGCGCACGCCACGCCTGCCTTCCAGGGATGAGGCCAAGTCTCCCTACTTGATTTTCTTTTATTAGCCACGAACAGAATCTACTTTGATTTCGGGCAGGAGGTTCCCATAGTAACTGGAGGATGTTCATGAGGTTCGCGGGGCTGGGGGAGAACAACATTGTCCTCTGTGAGCACGAGAACCCGGGGAACCTGCCGGAGCAGCGCCATGGGATGCTGCTGCGCTGGCAGAGCAAACTGGGGTGCACTGCGTCCCCCTTCAGGCTCATGGCAGCCCTCTGTAAGATGCGGCTGCGGGAGTGTCTGGAAAATATTATAAACAAGCCGGTTGCAGAAGATGTCTTGAGTAGTAAGGACGCAGAGCCCCCAAACTAGAGTCAGCTTTATCGGCAATGGTTGTGACTTAGCGGTATCCTGGGCCCTGACCTTCCTCAGGTCCCTTCCTGTGGGCGCCTTCACAGATCCCAGGTGGGATGGAGCCCCTTCCGTGTGTAAGTTGGTTCTACGGGAAGCTTCCCGTGGGGAGGTCCGTGTAGCCAGGGGCTCTGCCAAGGCTGGGGGGGTCCATGGTGCTGCCTACTGCCTGTGTGGCCAATGGACTGCCCCTCAGGGAACTCCGGGTGCCCTGAGCTGCTTGGAAAGGGACCCACTGGCTGTGTTCAGCGGGCCCACGAGCCATGGCCTCCTTGCGGACACGGAGGCCAGGAGGACTGGCTGGTCACCTGTGTGACCCCATCAGCTCACTCCTCAACTTCCCAGGGACTGCGATGTCCCAAGCCTCTACCTGGGAGTGCCATACCTGGGTGACACTTATAAGTCAATCTGTGACAGAAAATCCAGCGGCCACTCTCAGCTGTCAATGGGTTCGCTAGGGTGGGACATGGGGACAGTTACTGTCACATGTCAACTGTAGAGGCCTTTGTACAGTTCTTTAAACATTTAACCACATGTGCTTTTGCTGATTTTATTTAAGTGTTAAAATTTCTCTTTCATGGAGTTTTCACATGTTTGTACAATTTCTTTTCACCGAGTAAAATTTATATTCTAAATCGTGTTTTCTGCCATTCCTGTTGGGTGGACAACTTTGGGTGTTGTCCTTGGAGGGTGACTTCGTGCACAGAGAGTCACGGGACCACAGGTCTGGTTGGTGGTGCAGGGGCCCCGGAACGGGGACCAGAGTCTGGAGTGCCCTCTTGTCTGGGTGGTGGTGTCCCCGGGGCCTCTGTCCCTGGGAATGACAGCGCCGTCCGTCCAGTGCTCTGCTGAGAATGTGCCCGCCCTGCCCCTTCTCACTCACCCTGACCAGCACCAGCCCCCGGACGTGTCCACACGTGGGCCCCGCATTCCCATGGAGCGCCCAGCGCCTTCAGCTCCCACGTGGTCCCTCAGCAAAGTCAGTGCCACGCCGCCAGCCTCTCCCGGGCAGAACCTTGGGCGTCCTCCCCAGAGGCATCCCCTCCCTGGTCCCCTCACCCCAGGGTGTGAGGGTCCTGTGCCCCGCCCAGGTCTGTGTGCCTAGCCCTCTAGGCCCCGCCTCCATTTACACTGCTGCCAATCACTGACCCAGCTTCTGTGCACTCTGGCTCCCTTTCCGCTTCCCTGAGTCCAGTCTGCCTCCAATAGCAGCCGGACTGGGGTCAGAGTACAGATCTGGTCACCACCTTCCCCTGACACCCACCTTTAAACCCTGGGGAGCGTGTCTGCCATTCCTGATCTGTTTCGGGGAACTGCCAGCCCCAGCCCGCGCCCCAAGCCCAAGGCTGTTGCTGGCGTTGCTGCGCGGGTTGTGGTCACCCGGAGTTTGTCAGCAGGTTGCCTCCTCCTGGGGTCATTCGCAGGACAGTGCACTCTGCCTGGAATGCTCGCCCCATCGATCCCCAATCCCTTCCTCTAAGCCTCCTTGGAACTGGTCGACCTTGCAGTCCGGCCCATTCCAGCCCCAGGGCAGGATCTCTGACCACCAGGCTCGGGTTCATCCCCACACCATTGGGGTCAAACTTCAACACGCATGCACGAGATGACCTGTCCCTGACACCTGCCTCTCCGCGGCGGGACTGTGACCTCTGCCCCTCGCCCCGTGCCGCCCTCAACTCCTACTCCCAGCACCAAACGTGGTCCTAGGGACGATGCCCCCGTGGTAGCGACGCTACCATTTAAAGACTACAACTCCCAGCATGCCGAGGGGGAGACGGCGTCCTTACTCTCGGCAGTTGCCTAGCGACCTGGGGGTCCCGGTAGGCGAGCCCCGAGCCTGGAGAGGAGGGAAGCTGAAGGGCTCGTAAGGGTGGGGCGGGACCCCTTGCCATGAGGTCGCTCGAGATTCTGAGAATGAGTCGTTGCTGCTGCCGGTCCGGAATTCTCAGAATGGCGGGTCCCTGGAGGGAGCGCGATGGGCGAGCGCCCCGGTGCGCTCGGAGGTGACCGGGGCCGGGCGGGTGGAGGGTCGGGGCGCTGGATCCCGGCCAGGCATGTGGTGGTGACCCGGGCAGACGCGAGGGTTCTGAGTCCCGGGTCTCCAGGGGCTGGTTTCCGGACCGGGCGGGCCCAAGACTCGGTGGTGACTCGTGCCTACCGTGGGGAGGGGAGACCAGGGACCCCGGGGGGCTGTGCCTGAGCACGTGACACTCTCGGGGACTGAACGCCGGCCCGGACCAGCGAGGCCACACCTTGCCCAGCGTCAGTCCCCTCTTGGGCTGTGCCGGGGTCCTCTTGCGCCCCACAGCCCATGTTTCCTTGCTGCCCCAGCTGGACTTCAGGGACAGGCGGAGCATGAGGGGTATTTGAGTTTCCGTGGGCCGGCCATCATCCGGAGGTGGGCAGAGGGCACCTAAGGTTGGCACCTAGGAAAATGGGGCCGCGGAAGCCGGGAGACACGGGACACCTGAAAGGGCTGGGGTTTGATGACCGCTTTCCTAGCGGCCGGCAAACCTCGGCCTTTGGGTCCCGCCCGGCCTGGGTGTCATGACCCCTTTGTTGGCCTGGAGGTTCAGTGAGCAGGTCCTGCGGCCCTGCCCACCAAGTGACTGAGTCACTGGGGTAGACGGGGGCGTCCGCAGGCTGGCCGCCCAGGACCCGCGGATTCGTGACCGTCTGGAGCAAAGTCTGCTCAGGACAAACGCGGCGTGTGGTGTGTTCCCTTGGCTGGCGGAAACGAGAGGCCAGCCCTTCTGAGACACCCCAGCCGCCAGCGCACCCCCAGCGCCCGCAGTTCAGGTTGTGCAAAGCCCTTGGTCCCTGTGGTCCCCCTGCTCCTGAGGGCGTGCTGGGCCTGCAGGTGGGCGCTTGGTGATGTGGGAGGCACCCAGGTGACAGGCTGCTGAGCCGCTCAGCACCCGCCTTCAGGGAGCCCATCAGGGCCCCCGGCACCACACCGACAGGGGAGCCTGGATGCCAGCACCGTGCCCACCCCGCAGGCCTCAGACCCCCACCCACGTCAGGGTTCACAGGCGGATTCGGGAGCAGGCAGGCTGGGCTGGGTCCCAGCAGCAGTGGACGGAGAGGCCTTAGGGGGCGCGGGCCGGGCCAGGCTGTCCGGGTGGAAAAGGGCAGCTCGGCTCCCGTCATCTCTGCTGTGAAGTGAGTCCTTGGTTCGTGTTTTACCATGAAGGACGTGGCTGTGGTGTTTCGATCCCTTTCGTGGCTTCAAACTTGAGCTTTTCTTAGCCTTGGTGAGAAGCGCCCTGTTTTGGACCCTGAGACCTGGGGTCGGATTCCCCACCCAGGGGGTCTGGGTGGCTGATGGGCTTCCCTGTCCCGACCCTTCACCTTGGGGCGTCTCATGGGACTGAGTGTCCTGAGTGGGTCGTCGCCCAGCCTGCCGGAGGTGCCCTGGCGCGTGCCATCGCTGACCTCGTGCCGCGTGAGCTGCCCGCTTCTGCTTCGTTCCCACACCCCGAGATCCTGGGGGGGCACAGGGCTGAAGGAGGCTTGTCCCCACCTTGGACCCCAGTGTGTCCACAGCTCTCTGGGAAAGGTCTCCCTAGACGCAGAGCACCCAAGTCTGGGCCGCGAGCAGCGCTCCACAGAGAAAGGCGGTGACACCGTGGTGTCCTCCGTGCTGGGCTCTGCCCCTGCCACATGGACTCTGTGTCTGCGGACATTCCCCCCGCCCCACGCCTCTGAGTGACGTGCGCCCCCGCACACCGGCCGGCCGTCTCTCTGTGTCTAGGCCGCGCTCCCAGCACAGAGTCTGTCCCTTCACTGGCGCTCCGTAAGCAGCTGTGGCGTAAACGGCGGGTGAACGACGATGCACACTTGTGTGAGTTCACGCCGCTGGAGACGGAACAGGGCCGAGGGCAGCTGTGCGTGGTCCCTACCGACTGTCTGCCACGGCCGCCCCCTCCGGCTCCTCAGTGACGTCTGTCCACTTTCTAGAGTGTGACAAATTTCAGCACGAAAGACTTCAGGCAACATACGAGGAGGTACCTATAGTTAACAACGTGGTGGTGTGCACGTAACGTGGTCAGCCCTGGCTGGTGCGGCTCAGTGGACTGAGTTCAGGCCTGTGAACCACAAGGTGGCTGGTTCGATTCCAGGTCAAGGCATGTGACTGGGTTGCAGGCCAGGTCCCCAGTGGGAGGCGCACGAGAGGCAACCACACATTGATGTTTCTCTCCCTCTCTTCTCTTCTCTGAAAATCAATAAAGTATTTTTAATAAATGATGTGAAGGAGGTAGATTTCACCCTGGCTGCTGTGGCTCAATAGATTGACCTCAGGCTGGGACCAAAGAGGTCGCTGGTTCGAATCCCAGTCAGGGCACATGCCTGGGTTGCGGGCCAGGTACCCAGTAGAGGGCATGCAAGAGGCAACCACACTCTGATGTTTCTCTCCCTCTCTGTCTCCTTCCCTTCCCCCTCTCTAAAAATGGGTAAAATCTTTTTAAAAAAAATTTTTTTTTTTAAAAAAGAAGGTAGATTTCATGTAAAACTTTCTACCCTAAAGAAAGGGGAAAGCAGATGGAAACGTTCAGTGATACCAGTTATGTTTGTTACCTCCCATGGTGGTAGTACCGTGAAAGAACACACGTGTGCAAACAGGTCACATCATATGCGTGGAACACGCGAGTTCTGTCGTGTGCCAGGCCACCACATGGAGACGGCCCGGCACACCCACTTTGGGGCGGCAGCATCTCCAAACACCAGCAGCGTGGCTACTGCCCCGAGCCTCTGGGAGCGCTCCCCCGCCCCGGAAGGAGTTTGTTAGTGATGCTGGTTCCTGCAGACGGACCTGGAACCGCTTCGAGGGGGCCGGATAGAGCCATTCTCCCGAGCTGTCCTCTGCAGCCTTCCGTGGGGAGGACAATGACCGAGGTCCCTGCGGGTCCGAAGCGCAGACCGGCACTGCCCTCCACGCTGGCCACCGGTTTTAAGGGTCACGTCGTGTCCTCGGAACACAGTCAAACGCCCGAGGGTATCATCACATGGACCTTCATAATCATGAGAAATGAGAGCAACCTAAATGTACTAAAAGCCAAGTGACTAAATGAATTATTGCTTGTCCCAATTATGACATTCTGTGTGGCTACTGAAAAGTGTATGAGCCAAGAGTATCACAATACATGAAAATACTTGCCAGAATCCTTATTAAATGAAAGAATCTGAAGCCTGCTGGTACCCTCACTAAAATGATCGTAAAGGGATCTTTAAATATCCCCCGTGGAGACAAAGGTAGCAGGAGAGTTGCAGGATTGCAGAAAATGAAAAGCGAGTGAAACTGTGGTCGCCTTCATGTAACTCAGATGAACCTACATCTCGGCCGGCCCCGGGGCCCTGGAAGGAGACGCTGGGCACGACCGAGCCCCAGAACGCCTGGGAGGGAGGGACTCGGCCCAACTCTGCAGCGGGAGGTCCGCGCGGTTCGGAAAGCCGAGGTCTTTGCGTGTTCTTGCAGCCGAGTTTCAGCCCAGGCTCCCTCTCATCCCCCACCCCCAGTCCCACAGAACACGGGGGTCTCCCTCTCTGAAGGGGTCCATTCAAGGAGGCTCCAGACTCGGGGCCACTAGGCACAAGTGGACTGGGTGAGATTTGAAATGCTGCGTCACGAAGTCCCTGGCTCCCCTCCGCCAGTCACCTTCACACACGTGAGAGAGTCAGGTCCTTCCCAGGGGACCTTGGGCCCCACTCAGGGAGGGAGCGCCCGGGAGTCAGAGTCCCCCCGCAGTGAGGGCCGCCTCTCCTGGTCAGCGGCCAGCGGGCCGCACGGACCCTCCCACAGACGCCAGTGCTGGAGACGGGGGAGCAAAGGGAACCCTGGGCCTGGCTGGTGGGAGCGCAGCTGGCGCAGCCCCTGTGGAAACTGTGTGGAGTTCCCTCAGAAAACTAAAGGAGGCTCTTCCCTTTGACCCTGCCACCCCACTGCAGGGATCATCCCCTGAGAACCCCGAAACACCCATCCAGAAGATCCCTGCTCCCCACTGCGCACAGCCGCGCAGTTCACAACAGCCAAGTGCTGGAAGCGGCCCAGGTGCACATCAGTAAGCGGGCCCTGTCCCAGCACCAGACTGTCCTGGGCTTGGGGGCCAGGTGGACCGATCTGGACGTTGTGGGACCCAGGGGACCCTTCCCTTCCCCTCTCCTTTTTGTCTTCTTCCCTGAGCTGTGAGCTCAGAGCCACGGCCTCCCTCTGCAGTGGGCTGTGGGGTCTGTGCCAGCTGCCTCTACCCTCCGTCATCGGCACTCTGGGCTGTCCCAGCAAAGGCAGGCCACCCACTCTGGTCCTGGTGACTGAGTACTGAGGACTGTGGTCCCAGAGGAACCAAAGCAGGAGAAGGGCCGGGGTAGCAGGGCAGGGAGGGGGTAGTCGGTGGGGGCCACCCAGGCCCTGCGGCTCCATGCCCTCAGCTGGCTCATGAGACACTGATGGGACCCCTGCCTCCTGGGCCGGCTTCTCACTGTCTGCAAACTGCCCCTCCCAGGATCTGGGGTGACTTTCCTCAGACTGTTTTGGCACTGGGTCACAGAGGTGGAGGGGTGGTTGCGAATTTTACCTAAGACTAAAGTGCCCAGGTTTGCAAGGGTTAAAGCCGCTCTGTCACAGCTGCGCCCTCAACCCTCATCAGAGAGAGAAAAAGGCAACGGGGCGGAGCCTGGAACCTTCTCTCTGGCTGCTTTCTGGGCGGGCAGAAATGGGGGGCAGATGGACCAGGAGCAGCAGTTCCTCCTAAAAAGACCTGACCAGGGCTCCACAGCCACATTCTGGCAGCGCTGCACCCCTCTTCTCCGTGGTCCCCGCAGCGGTCCCAGGAATGCAAAGGGACAGGCTTGATGGGCTTTCAGTTCCTAAACGCTGTCGAACCTGGAGGAGTCTCCAGTTTTTCACTTTGTGATCTGGGGTTTGGGGTCCGAGATAAGCCCCATGCTCCCCAGAAAGAAGGCGGGGAACCCCGGGGGTGGAGGAAGCATGGGGCTGGTGACTGACAGCCTGGACAGGTGCCCCATTCCCTGCCGTGCGGGGGCTGTGAGCACCCACACGAGGTCCTGAGCAAGCGAGTCGCTCACCCCGGGTGTAAGCAACCTGCCTGGGACTTCAGAACGTGCCAGACTGAACCGGAAGCTCTAACCTGGCAAAGGTCAGGAAGGAGCAGCCTCATCCCGGAGCCTTTGTTCAAAGCGGGACAGATCCCGCCTCCTCCAGCTCCCAGGCCTGCACACAAGGCTGTGGACACTCATCGGGAGGAAACAGGTCAACTGTCCTCCTAGTGGGACCAGAGCTGGTTCTGGGGTGAGAGCTGGGGGCTTGCTGTGACCCCGGGACCCTCATGGGGCCTGTGATCACGGCACACGGTGCTCCCCAAAAGTGGGTTTGGGAAGCGCCCCACGGAGACACCTTCTGTTGGTGACAGTGTGGCCCCGGGTGCCTGGGGCCTGGAGAGACAGACGTGGAAGCAGGAACAGTGAAGGTGTGTCACCCCCACCCCCAGGTGTCCCGAGGGGACAATCGTCCTGCAGCAGTGCCACCCCACGGCGGACACGGTGTGCGGCCCGCCAGGTCCAGGTGAGAGAGGGTCGCTGTGGTTAAGGTGTGTGTCTGTGGAGAGGAGAACCCCGTGACCTGGGGGGAACCGTCTGAGGGGGGCAGTGCAGGTCCCACTACTTCCCATCAGCCTAGGGACCAGCGGCGCTCCCCTCCCCTCGGCCCCCTGCCACCCCGAGTTACTTTCTGGGACGGATTCCCTCTTCAGACGTGTCACAGACACGGAACCAATGGCACGTGGCCTTGCGTGTCTGGCTTCTCTTGTTCAGGCTCGTGTCTCCCAGGCCCTGGGTCACGGTGGCACCTGCCAGGCTGTCACCGCTCTGTGTGGCCGAGTGACAGGCAGACGCAGGTGCAGACAGACACACGTGTTGCTGTTCACTCTCCTGCTCATGGACTTGGGGGACATTTTCAAACAAACCCTTGAGCCCCGACCGCTCTGTGTTGAGGACCGTTTTCAGTAAGCGGTGTGGGGGACCCTGGGCATCCACAGGCCCATGAGGAGTTGGGCCCTCACCTCACACCAGACACAGAAACTGACTCATGAGAACCAAAGACCGAACTGCAAGGTCTGAAAACAACAAAACCCTGGAGCATCAGAGGGAACGTCTCAGGGCATTGGATGGTGTTTAGGGTCCTCGTGACACGGGATCACCGGGGTGGGGGGGTGTCTCTGTCTGACTTGCCTCACGGAGTCCTGTCCCCTAGTGTGTCCACGTTCCCAGGACAGCAGGGGTCCTGCTTTCTGTGGTGACCGGGATTCAGTGTGTGCGTGTGTGCACACTCGGCCTCTCTGTCCTTTTGTCTGTGTATCTCACTGAAGGGGTTCCCTGTCCCTGCCCTTGTGAGCGGTGCTGCTGTGGACGCGGGGTGCAGGTGCCCCGACTAAGGGTTTTCACGTCCTTCACGAGCGCACGTGGGGCCTGTCTGTACTCGGTCCTGGGGATGCTGGAAAAGTCAGCTTTTGACCTGACCGAGAAATTCTTTTTCCCAATTTCAGAGAGCACACACCAGCTCTCTTTATTCAGGAGCTGTTTAATCTTGCCCCCGGTTTGTCTGGGCATCATCATCATCACCGGTGTCTTCATGAGGAAGCCAAAAGACGGAGGATTCCAGCCTGCG
>PVJI01030868.1:0-13704 GCA_004026765.1 Micronycteris hirsuta
CTTCAGTGTCTTTTTTAATGACACTGACAAAAATCTTTTTCACAGCGAAATGGGCACCAAGTCTTTGAAAATCTTCTCTTGAGACAGCCCTCGTTGGTTTCATAACTCTCCCATCAATCTCGCATGGCCCTGCACTCACGACTGCATCCACCTCTTCCACACGGCATATGTGACAAACCCAAACTCTCTGGCGTGCTTGGTTCTTGGATCTCATCACCACATAGTCTGTGAGCATTTTGCATTGCTCAGAATGGCTCCTCAGACTCATCGGTTGTTTCAACGTTCAACTCTCTGATAAAGAGCTTCTGTAGCTGTTCTGGCTCTTTGGGAGACTCCAACTTAGACACGATTACTGCAGGAGGGGAGACTTCAAAGATGCTTACTCAGCAGCGTCCACTGGTAGGAAAAATAGAGTCTGTTTTCTCATCTCTTGAATCTGACTGGTCCTGTGATTTACCTTATTTAATAGAATATGGCAGAGCAATCATGTGCTGGCTCTGAGCCTGGGTTTCAAGAGGTCTTGCATGCCTCCCTTATCCCACTTGGATTCCTTCCCAACCTCCACATGAACAAACTTACGGTAGCCTGTTGGAGGACAAGGGATGTATGGCCCAGGTACCTCTATTGCTCTGGTCACCAGCCAATCAGCCCTCAAATGCAGAGCCCCAGCTGATGGCAGTTTAGTGCAGATAGATGCATGAGTGTGTCCAGCTGAGACCCTAAGCACCATTTAGTTAAGTCCAATCAGCAATCCACTGCAAAAATGCTAAATAAATGGTTATTTTTTTAAGCCACTAAGTTAGGGGTGATTTGTTAAACAGGAGAAGCATAAAGTGGCTGACTCACAGTTCTGGTGAAAGATTTCTTTAATTAGAACCTCGCTAATTGAAATAGCTCCAGTGGTTGGATATAAACTCCATTCCATACCTGTAGCTATAGATAAACTTTAATTGACACAATTATGTCCATAATCAAATGAAGGAAATGAATACATTTTCCTTACTCATAATCATATCTTTAACTTGCTGGGTGATCTCACGATAAAAGGTTTTGCAACATCAGGCCACAATTCAGTTTCTGTGGTCTAGTGATTTTAAATCATTGCGTTCTCTTGAGAAATGTACCCTTGCTTGAAAATTTCTAGTAGACAAGTCCTTGTTAACAAAACTTGTCAGAAACATGGTCTCAAGCTTCTTAAATAAATCTACTTCTCAACCTACCCCCAGTCCAACGTACTCAGCCCTGCCTTAAGTCCCAGGCCAAACCCTTTGGTAGGCAGGTATAGTAACCTGCCTTAATAACCTGAGTTCTGTTATAAGTCCCCACCCGCCATTCCCCCTTTAGACCCTGGCCCCCAAATCCCCTTCAATACCAGTTAGACCCAGGAACATGAATTCCTAAGTGATACATTCAGGCTACCTATTGTCTCCAACACATTTCTCCTTTTCTTGGTGTCAATCAAGCCATGGGACTAGAACTAAACTCCAGCTTCATGTCCAAGTCCTGCTAGGGTTGGAGTCCAGTCCTGCTTGCTTTCTATCTACCTGGAGTCCTGACACTGAGCTCTATCTTCCCAGTGGCTTCTTTCTCTCTCTTCCCTGATTCTCAGTGATTAATGTTTGGGATATTAATACTTTACCACACTGAGGGTCTGTGACATACAGGGTGAAGAATAGCTCACTCATATCACTCTATAACACCCTAAATTTTACCAGCTTAGGGCACTTTATTTCCTTCTCATAAATGAGAAGTGGATAGTGGGTGGGCACATTGCTGTGAATGAATGATACCTGTAGGATAACATGCTACACTCCAATATTTTCACAGGAACAGTGTCTTGATACACAGAGCATTTTTCACATGAAATTGTTTGAGTTTTGTGATGGTCCTATGAGGTATATAGGACAGTTATCAGCATTTCTGTCTTACAGGTGGGGAAACTAAGGTTTGAGATCATGTGACTTTAAGTGATAGATCTGGGAACTGAACTTGGCTCTCCCGATTACATGCTTGAGTGAAAGAAGAATGCACACCTCTGGCAGACAGTTCACAGTTCCTAACACTCATTTTTTCACCCTTCAAACCCATCTGCAGGTTAGTAAGGTAGGAGAGCTGCTACATTACAGTGCTGTGTCTTTGAATAGAACAAGTCTTATGAGAATGTATTGCTATAGAGGAAAGTATATTACAACAAAAACAATGTCTGGTGCTTCTGAAGATATAAGAAAAGACATAACAGAGCCCCTCTGCCTGAGGAGTTTCTGCTGTAACCAGGGAGGGGAAATATGCACATTGAAATCAGCAAGTAATTAGCTAAAGAGCATGTGGGCCTTTGCCCCAACCAGAGGTTGGTGTCATATCCTGGGGGGTGGGGTGGGCTTGCCCAGGATGTTTCCTGGTAGAACTGGGGCTTCAGAGCCTTTGAAGATGTGTGTGTTACAGCTTATACTTTATGCACATTTCACACATTAAGGAAATGATTGGGAAAAAAACCCCAAATCTCATTTCTATTTTATGACAGACAGAAATGTGCCCCCTTCCTCTGAAATTTTCTGGGCTTTGCTTTTGGGTACTTTATCTTGATTAAATGGAGCATTTGTTGTGCATTTAAATACCTGTTTAGACATAGTATTTCTTGAGCTTCCCCTTCTTCTACTAGAGGAAGACATCTATCAATGTTTGGATCATTTTTTGAAGGTTTCCAAGCCACATGGAAGTTGGAAGCAATGTCTGGAGTGTGAGGAATCTTCAGACCCCTGGCCTTTGGATGCAAAGCCATAGGCACATCTGCAGTGAGTTTGGACTGGCCTGAGTAGAGAGAATGTGTGTCCACTGAGCAGGCTCTGCCTGAGCATGCCCAGCACTGGCTCAGTTCTTGGCTGTCACTTCATTATTACAGCCCCAGGCCTCACAAGATTTGACAATAAAGTATTAAAATCATACTCCATCATTATAAATTTTGAAATTTAGCAAGATTTTAGCCTTCTAATTTTAGACATTTCTCAAAGATGTTATGCCACCGAGAGTAACCAATATTCCAAAACTGCAAAAATGTTCTTGTGCTGTCTGGCCTTGTGACAAGGTATGGGAGGCCTTTGCCCAGATTCAGAGTGGCCTACTTGAAGATGCCTGGACATCCTCTTTTCCCAGGAGAGGTCCGGTCAGTGGGTTGCAGGACAGGCCTCATCAGCTCAAACCTTCCTCCTGCTTCTCACCTGCCCCACATCTCCTTCTTTTACTTCCAAAGGGCTTTTAGAGGGAGTGGCAGGCCTGCCTGGTGATGAACATTCACTAAACAGAAGATATTATTACAGTCATTAATACTTTCCCCTGACGACCTGTCCACACTCCCTCTCGACTTCCTGCCTCTGTCAGCCAGCATCAGAACCTCCCCTGGGTGGCCACTCATGAGATGGGAAAACACTTCCTTCTTCAGATTGGGATCCTCGATAGTCCTCTAGTGAGCCTCTAAGAGACCAAGGGAGAGGAAGCAGAGACTCATAATTGTTGTGTATTTTATAGACAGGTTTGAAAAACTTTATTATTCTCCCCAAAAAGATCCCCTTGAAGGACATGTCTGTGTACTGTTGTCTAATTTGATTTTCAGGTTGTGTTTGTAACAGTCTTTGTTTGTGTTCTTGTTCATTAATTTTCATAACCGGACTTATTCATTTGTTGTGTGGAAAGAATGACTCTCCTACCCAAAACACCCCAGCAAAATAGTCCTATACCTGGGAGTAGGCTGCCATGCAGAGATGTATAGACACAGGAGGCATCCAGACAGTGTCATGTATCTTATAAATAAAAACAAAGAAAGCATGTACTAGACAGAGTAATTCTGAAGGGTTTTGAGAACTTCCCTCCTGGTCTGAAGTTCCTTCTTGTCCCCAAATAGCCATCATGTAATCATGTTTGTATTTCTTCTCTTAAACCAGAAGTGCCACCCATCGCAAACAACAGAGTCAGCATTTCAGGAGGACATGGCCTATTTGCTGTCTGGAGGAGGTTTCCTTAGACCAGAGTGACAGAGGTACTGTATCTCCCAACAATTAAGACAAAGAACAGGTACTCTTCACCTGGGTCCCATGGAATCCAAGTTTGGGCATCATGGGAGCCTGCAACATGCTCTGTGCATGTATCTGAGGCACAATCTCTGGGGAGAGCCCTGGAAACTTTATGAGTTTATTGATATGAATTGTGACAGACAAAAAGTTAGGGACTATTGCTATAGAAGAAGAAGGAGAAAAATAAATCCCTTTAATATATGCAGAAAACTTCCTGCCCAGACTTGGTGTATTTTTATGTTAGTTTAAAAGATAAACTTATATACCCTCTAGCCACACTGGTAGCTTGAACGGCAGGTGGGCACTCCCAGGAACAAGGAGGGTGCTTTCTTGGTAGCTTCTCTAATGGGAGGTTGAGGTGTGGGAGCTTCCATTTAATGACTTGATGCCTTTGGAACTTTCTCAGATGATTTCTTGCCCTGTAAGCTGAGAAGCTTTGGGACTTTTCCCAGAAGTCATCTTGTCCTATAAAAATAAGAAGATAGTAGACAATGCTCCCCATTCATGTCTCCATTAAAGAAAGTAGAGGACTTCCAGCCAGGATGGAGGCATAGGTAGATACACTGTGCCTCTTCGCACAACCAAAAGAAGGACAGCAACAATTTAAAAACAAAAAACAACCAGAAATGACAGAAAATCAAACTGTATGGATATCCGACCACCAAGGAGTTAAAGGAGACATGTTCATCCAGACAGGTAAGAGGGGTGGAGCCGAACAGTGGGGCAGACCTGGCAAGTCCAAGCCTGGCAAGTCCAAGGCTGGTAGTCCATGCAGCCCAAGGTTCTAGCACAGGGAAATAAAACCTCAAACCTCTGGTTGAAAACACCTATGGGGGTTGAGGCTGCAGCAGGAGTAACTCCCAGCCTCACAGGAGAGTTCTTTGGAGACATCCACAGAATCCTAGAACATACACAAGCCCACCCACCCGTGAATAAGCACAGAAGGGCCCAATTTGATTGTGAGAAGTGGGGGAAGTGACTGAAAACCAGAAGAGAGTGGAGCAAGCGCCATGGTTCCCTCTCGGACCCCTCCCCCACATACAGGGTCACAACACAGCAACCTGGTTACCCCACCCTGGTGAACACCTAAGGCTCCGCCCATTATTACGTAACAAATGTGCCCAGACCGAAAAAAAAAATGGCCCAAATGAAAGAACACTTCTAAGCTCCAGAAAAAATACAACTAAGCCACGAAGAGATAGCCAACCTATCAGATGCACAGTTCAAAACACTGGTAATCAGGATGCACATGGAATGGGTTCAATTTGGTCACAAATTAGATGAAAAAATGAAGGCTACGCTAAGTGAAATCAAGAAAAATGTACAGGGAAGGAAACTGGGACTCAAATCAATGGTGTGGACCACAAGGAAGAAAGAAACATTCAACCAGAACAGAATGAAGAAAGAAGAATTCAAAAAAATGAGGAGAGGCTTAGGAAACTCTGCGACAACTTTAAATGTTCCAACATCCAAATCATAGGGATACCAGAAGGAGAAGAGGAAGACCCACAAATTGAAAACTTATTTGAACAAATAATGAAGAAGAATTTCCCCAATCTGGCAAAGGAAATAGACGTCCAGAAAGTCCAGGAAGCTCAGAGAGTCCCAAAGAAGTTGGACCCAAGGAGGAACACACCAAGGCACGTCAAAATTACATTAGCCAAGATTAAAGATAAGGAGAGAATCTTAACAGCAGCAAGAGAAAAGGAGAGAGTTACCTACAAAGGAGTGCCCATAAGACTATCAGCCGATTTCTCAAAAGAAATATTGCAGGCAAGAAGGGGCTGGAAAGAAGTATTCCAAGTCTTGAAAGGCAAGGACCTACATCCAAGACTACTCTATCCAGCAAAGCTTTCATTTAGAATGGAAGGGCAGATAAAGTGCTTCCCAGATAAGGTCAAGTTCAAGGAGTTCATCATCACCAAGCCCTTATTAAATGAAATGTTAAAGGGATTTATCTAAGAAAAAGAAGATAAAACATGTGAACAGTAAAATGACAACAAACTCACAGTTGTTAACAATCAAACCTAAAATAAAAACAAAAACAAACTAAGCAAACAACTAGAACAGGAACAGAGTCACAGAAATGGAGATCACCTGGAGGGTTATCAGGGAGGGAGTGGAAGTGGGAGAGAGAGGGAAAAGTTAGAGAAGAAGAAGCATCAATGGTAGGTAGAAAACAGACAGGGGGAAGTTAAGAATAGTATAGGAAATGTAGAAGCCAAAGAACTTATATGTATGACCCATGGACATGAAATAAAGGGGGAGAATGTGGGTGGGAGGGGTGTGCAGGATGGAGGGGAATAAAGAGGGTAAATGGGACAACTGTAATAGCATAATCAATAAAATATATTTTAAATTCTTTTAAAAATAAAAATAAACTTTTAATTGAAGAAAATTATATTCAGATATATTTTAAAAATAGAACAACAAAGCTATCAATAGCTTCCACCTGAAGAATATTTGCTTTGTTGATCTGTTTTTTGTGAACCTGAGCTATTTTCTGGAGCAGATTGTATGAAGTTTCTACATAATTCCTTTTGAATCCATACATTTGCTTTTACCATGAAAACGACAAGTTCAGGTCCTCAGCAAGGCACAAATAATGTTGGGGTAATTTGCTTCAGAAAGAAAGTGGTTTACTTGGAAAGAAGGGTGAAAGCCAGGTAAATGTCCACAGATTTAGACAGCAGGAACATAGAGGAAAGGAAAGAACCACAGGAGGTAGGTGGGAAAGGGGAAAGGGAAAGGCACCACCACTTACTGACTATGGGGGCTTTTCCACCCCATGTCATTCCTCCACTAAAGGCTGGGAGGCCACTGAATACATCTGCCTTATATCAAAGAACATCATCCCTCAAAGAGCAGGGGGCTCAAAGTGGCAAGGTATTTTACATTTAAATTATTATAAATGTGCATTCTGATATGAAATGCTTTAATATTTTTAGAATGATCAGAGAGACTAATGCAGTGAAAATTTGGTATTTACACTCCCTGTTCCTGACTGGGAGTGCTCGTGGGCAAACAGGCAAAGAACTGCATCATCACCTCCCCCCTGGATATGGAACAGAATTCACTTACCTGTTCCTTAAACAGAGCTTATCAACATGCCCTGTGCCAGGAATGGCCACCTGTTCAGAACCCATGCACCACGACTAAATGGTGTGCCTCTTTCTTCTCAGCTTTCTTTTTTTTTTTTTGTACTTTTATTATTTTTTAAAATATATTTTATTGATTATGCTATTACAGTTGTCCCATTTACCCTCTTTATTCCCCTCCATCCTGCACACCCCTCCCACCCACATTC
Organism: Micronycteris hirsuta; assembly: GCA_004026765.1. NCBI lineage: Eukaryota > Metazoa > Chordata > Mammalia > Chiroptera > Phyllostomidae > Micronycteris > Micronycteris hirsuta. The sequence goes on from PVJI01030868.1 coordinate 7,372, forward strand.
TCCCCCTTTATTTCATGTCCATGGGTCATACATATAAGTTCTTTGGCTTCTACATTTCCTATACTATTCTTAACTTCCCCCTGTCTGTTTTCTGCCTACCATTTATGCTACTTATTCTCTGTACCTTTTCCCACTCTCTCCCCCTTCCACTCCCTCCCTGATAACCCTCCAGGTGATCTCCATTTCTGTGACTCTGTTCCTGTTCTAGTTGTTTGCTTAGTTTGTTTTTGTTTTTATTTTAGGTTTGATTGTTAACAACTGTGAGTTTGTTGTCATTTTACTGTTCACATGTTTTATCTTCTTTTTCTTAGATAAATCCCTTTAACATTTCATTTAATAAGGGCTTGGTGATGATGAACTCCTTGAACTTGACCTTATCTGGGAAGCACTTTATCTGCCCTTCCATTCTAAATGAAAGCTTTGCTGGATAGAGTAGTCTTGGATGTAGGTCCTTGCCTTTCAAGACTTGGAATACTTCTTTCCAGCCCCTTCTTGCCTGCAATATTTCTTTTGAGAAATCGGCTGATAGTCTTATGGGCACTCCTTTGTAGGTAACTCTCTCCTTTTCTCTTGCTGCTGTTAAGATTCTCTCCTTATCTTTAATCTTGGCTAATGTAATTTTGACGTGCCTTGGTGTGTTCCTCCTTGGGTCCAACTTCTTTGGGACTCTCTGAGCTTCCTGGACTTTCTGGACGTCTATTTCCTTTGCCAGATTGGGGAAATTCTTCTTCATTATTTGTTCAAATAAGTTTTCAATTTGTGGGTCTTCCTCTTCTCCTTCTGGTATCCCTATGATTTGGATGTTGGAACATTTAAAGTTGTCGCAGAGTTTCCTAAGCCTCTCCTCATTTTTTTGAATTCTTCTTTCTTCATTCTGTTCTGGTTGAATGTTTCTTTCTTCCTTGTGGTCCACACCATTGATTTGAGTCCCAGTTTCCTTCCCTGTACATTTTTCTTGATTTCACTTAGCGTAGCCTTCATTTTTTCATCTAATTTGTGACCAAATTGAACCCATTCCATGTGCATCCTGATTACCAGTGTTTTGAACTGTGCATCTGATAGGTTGGCTATCTCTTCGTGGCTTAGTTGTATTTTTTCTGGAGCTTAGAAGTGTTCTTTCATTTGGGCCATTTTTTTTTTCGGTCTGGGCACATTTGTTACGTAATAATGGGCGGAGCCTTAGGTGTTCACCAGGGTGGGGTAACCAGGTTGCTGTGTTGTGACCCTGTATGTGGGGGAGGGGTCCGAGAGGGAACCATGGCGCTTGCTCCACTCTCTTCTGGTTTTCAGTCACTTCCCCCACTTCTCACAATCAAATTGGGCCCTTCTGTGCTTATTCACGGGTGGGTGGGCTTGTGTATGTTCTAGGATTCTGTGGATGTCTCCAAAGAACTCTCCTGTGAGGCTGGGAGTTACTCCTGCTGCAGCCTCAACCCCCATAGGTGTTTTCAACCAGAGGTTTGAGGTTTTATTTCCCTGTGCTAGAACCTTGGGCTGCATGGACTACCAGCCTTGGACTTGCCAGGCTTGGACTTGCCAGGTCTGCCCCACTGTTCGGCTCCACCCCTCTTACCTGTCTGGATGAACATGTCTCCTTTAACTCCTTGGTGGTCGGATATCCATACAGTTTGATTTTCTGTCATTTCTGGTTGTTTTTTGTTTTTAAATTGTTGCTGTCCTTCTTTTGGTTGTGCGAAGAGGCACAGTGTATCTACCTATGCCTCCATCCTGGCTGGAAGTCCTCTACTTTCTTTAATGGAGACATGAATGGGGAGCATTGTCTACTATCTTCTTATTTTTATAGGACAAGATGACTTCTGGGAAAAGTCCCAAAGCTTCTCAGCTTACAGGGCAAGAAATCATCTGAGAAAGTTCCAAAGGCATCAAGTCATTAAATGGAAGCTCCCACACCTCAACCTCCCATTAGAGAAGCTACCAAGAAAGCACCCTCCTTGTTCCTGGGAGTGCCCACCTGCCGTTCAAGCTACCAGTGTGGCTAGAGGGTATATAAGTTTATCTTTTAAACTAACATAAAAATACACCAAGTCTGGGCAGGAAGTTTTCTGCATATATTAAAGGGATTTATTTTTCTCCTTCTTCTTCTATAGCAATAGTCCCTAACTTTTTGTCTGTCACAATTCATATCAATAAACTCATAAAGTTTCCAGGGCTCTCCCCAGAGATTGTGCCTCAGATACATGCACAGAGCATGTTGCAGGCTCCCATGATGCCCAAACTTGGATTCCATGGGACCCAGGTGAAGAGTACCTGTTCTTTGTCTTAATTGTTGGGAGATACAGTACCTCTGTCACTCTGGTCTAAGGAAACCTCCTCCAGACAGCAAATAGGCCATGTCCTCCTGAAATGCTGACTCTGTTGTTTGCGATGGGTGGCACTTCTGGTTTAAGAGAAGAAATACAAACATGATTACATGATGGCTATTTGGGGACAAGAAGGAACTTCAGACCAGGAGGGAAGTTCTCAAAACCCTTCAGAATTACTCTGTCTAGTACATGCTTTCTTTGTTTTTATTTATAAGATACATGACACTGTCTGGATGCCTCCTGTGTCTATACATCTCTGCATGGCAGCCTACTCCCAGGTATAGGACTATTTTGCTGGGGTGTTTTGGGTAGGAGAGTCATTCTTTCCACACAACAAATGAATAAGTCCGGTTATGAAAATTAATGAACAAGAACACAAACAAAGACTGTTACAAACACAACCTGAAAATCAAATTAGACAACAGTACACAGACATGTCCTTCAAGGGGATCTTTTTGGGGAGAATAATAAAGTTTTTCAAACCTGTCTATAAAATACACAACAATTATGAGTCTCTGCTTCCTCTCCCTTGGTCTCTTAGAGGCTCACTAGAGGACTATCGAGGATCCCAATCTGAAGAAGGAAGTGTTTTCCCATCTCATGAGTGGCCACCCAGGGGAGGTTCTGATGCTGGCTGACAGAGGCAGGAAGTCGAGAGGGAGTGTGGACAGGTCGTCAGGGGAAAGTATTAATGACTGTAATAATATCTTCTGTTTAGTGAATGTTCATCACCAGGCAGGCCTGCCACTCCCTCTAAAAGCCCTTTGGAAGTAAAAGAAGGAGATGTGGGGCAGGTGAGAAGCAGGAGGAAGGTTTGAGCTGATGAGGCCTGTCCTGCAACCCACTGACCGGACCTCTCCTGGGAAAAGAGGATGTCCAGGCATCTTCAAGTAGGCCACTCTGAATCTGGGCAAAGGCCTCCCATACCTTGTCACAAGGCCAGACAGCACAAGAACATTTTTGCAGTTTTGGAATATTGGTTACTCTCGGTGGCATAACATCTTTGAGAAATGTCTAAAATTAGAAGGCTAAAATCTTGCTAAATTTCAAAATTTATAATGATGGAGTATGATTTTAATACTTTACTGTCAAATCTTGTGAGGCCTGGGGCTGTAATAATGAAGTGACAGCCAAGAACTGAGCCAGTGCTGGGCATGCCCAGGCAGAGCCTGCTCAGTGGACACACATTCTCTCTACTCAGGCCAGTCCAAACTCACTGCAGATGTGCCTATGGCTTTGCATCCAAAGGCCAGGGGTCTGAAGATTCCTCACACTCCAGACATTGCTTCCAACTTCCATGTGGCTTGGAAACCTTCAAAAAATGATCCAAACATTGATAGATGTCTTCTTCTAGTAGAAGAAGGGGAAGCTCAAGAAATACTATGTCTAAACAGGTATTTAAATGCACAACAAATGCTCCATTTAATCAAGATAAAGTACCCAAAAGCAAAGCCCAGAAAATTTCAGAGGAAGGGGGCACATTTCTGTCTGTCATAAAATAGAAATGAGATTTGGGGTTTTTTTCCCAATCATTTCCTTAATGTGTGAAATGTGCATAAAGTATAAGCTGTAACACACACATCTTCAAAGGCTCTGAAGCCCCAGTTCTACCAGGAAACATCCTGGGCAAGCCCACCCCACCCCCCAGGATATGACACCAACCTCTGGTTGGGGCAAAGGCCCACATGCTCTTTAGCTAATTACTTGCTGATTTCAATGTGCATATTTCCCCTCCCTGGTTACAGCAGAAACTCCTCAGGCAGAGGGGCTCTGTTATGTCTTTTCTTATATCTTCAGAAGCACCAGACATTGTTTTTGTTGTAATATACTTTCCTCTATAGCAATACATTCTCATAAGACTTGTTCTATTCAAAGACACAGCACTGTAATGTGGCAGCTCTCCTACCTTACTAACCTGCAGATGGGTTTGAAGGGTGAAAAAATGAGTGTTAGGAACTGTGAACTGTCTGCCAGAGGTGTGCATTCTTCTTTCACTCAAGCATGTAATCGGGAGAGCCAAGTTCAGTTCCCAGATCTATCACTTAAAGTCACATGATCTCAAACCTTAGTTTCCCCACCTGTAAGACAGAAATGCTGATAACTGTCCTATATACCTCATAGGACCATCACAAAACTCAAACAATTTCATGTGAAAAATGCTCTGTGTATCAAGACACTGTTCCTGTGAAAATATTGGAGTGTAGCATGTTATCCTACAGGTATCATTCATTCACAGCAATGTGCCCACCCACTATCCACTTCTCATTTATGAGAAGGAAATAAAGTGCCCTAAGCTGGTAAAATTTAGGGTGTTATAGAGTGATATGAGTGAGCTATTCTTCACCCTGTATGTCACAGACCCTCAGTGTGGTAAAGTATTAATATCCCAAACATTAATCACTGAGAATCAGGGAAGAGAGAGAAAGAAGCCACTGGGAAGATAGAGCTCAGTGTCAGGACTCCAGGTAGATAGAAAGCAAGCAGGACTGGACTCCAACCCTAGCAGGACTTGGACATGAAGCTGGAGTTTAGTTCTAGTCCCATGGCTTGATTGACACCAAGAAAAGGAGAAATGTGTTGGAGACAATAGGTAGCCTGAATGTATCACTTAGGAATTCATGTTCCTGGGTCTAACTGGTATTGAAGGGGATTTGGGGGCCAGGGTCTAAAGGGGGAATGGCGGGTGGGGACTTATAACAGAACTCAGGTTATTAAGGCAGGTTACTATACCTGCCTACCAAAGGGTTTGGCCTGGGACTTAAGGCAGGGCTGAGTACGTTGGACTGGGGGTAGGTTGAGAAGTAGATTTATTTAAGAAGCTTGAGACCATGTTTCTGACAAGTTTTGTTAACAAGGACTTGTCTACTAGAAATTTTCAAGCAAGGGTACATTTCTCAAGAGAACGCAATGATTTAAAATCACTAGACCACAGAAACTGAATTGTGGCCTGATGTTGCAAAACCTTTTATCGTGAGATCACCCAGCAAGTTAAAGATATGATTATGAGTAAGGAAAATGTATTCATTTCCTTCATTTGATTATGGACATAATTGTGTCAATTAAAGTTTATCTATAGCTACAGGTATGGAATGGAGTTTATATCCAACCACTGGAGCTATTTCAATTAGCGAGGTTCTAATTAAAGAAATCTTTCACCAGAACTGTGAGTCAGCCACTTTATGCTTCTCCTGTTTAACAAATCACCCCTAACTTAGTGGCTTAAAAAAATAACCATTTATTTAGCATTTTTGCAGTGGATTGCTGATTGGACTTAACTAAATGGTGCTTAGGGTCTCAGCTGGACACACTCATGCATCTATCTGCACTAAACTGCCATCAGCTGGGGCTCTGCATTTGAGGGCTGATTGGCTGGTGACCAGAGCAATAGAGGTACCTGGGCCATACATCCCTTGTCCTCCAACAGGCTACCGTAAGTTTGTTCATGTGGAGGTTGGGAAGGAATCCAAGTGGGATAAGGGAGGCATGCAAGACCTCTTGAAACCCAGGCTCAGAGCCAGCACATGATTGCTCTGCCATATTCTATTAAATAAGGTAAATCACAGGACCAGTCAGATTCAAGAGATGAGAAAACAGACTCTATTTTTCCTACCAGTGGACGCTGCTGAGTAAGCATCTTTGAAGTCTCCCCTCCTGCAGTAATCGTGTCTAAGTTGGAGTCTCCCAAAGAGCCAGAACAGCTACAGAAGCTCTTTATCAGAGAGTTGAACGTTGAAACAACCGATGAGTCTGAGGAGCCATTCTGAGCAATGCAAAATGCTCACAGACTATGTGGTGATGAGATCCAAGAACCAAGCACGCCAGAGAGTTTGGGTTTGTCACATATGCCGTGTGGAAGAGGTGGATGCAGTCGTGAGTGCAGGGCCATGCGAGATTGATGGGAGAGTTATGAAACCAACGAGGGCTGTCTCAAGAGAAGATTTTCAAAGACTTGGTGCCCATTTCGCTGTGAAAAAGATTTTTGTCAGTGTCATTAAAAAAGACACTGAAG
>PVJI01030869.1:0-13700 GCA_004026765.1 Micronycteris hirsuta
TTGAGCACAGCTCCGTGTGATTCCTGTGTGAGCAAGTGTGGATCATGTCTGTGGGATGGGAATTCTCTAATAGGAATTTGGCAAAGGTGTATCTTAAAAAATTCTGGCTTGCTGATCTCTGAATATTGCTTTAACCTGGTCGTGTCTGCCACCGGATCTGAATCAACATCCCAATGCTTTGCTATGAGTAATCCTACCCGTTCTGCTTAATCCCATGAATAATCAATCCAATGTAAATTTGTCTTAATGCCTCTAATAAAACCCCCGGCTGGGCAACCCACGAGGTCTTTCTCCCCAAGATGGGCGATGGTGGAGGAGACCCATGGCCGCCGGATTTCTTCCCCCCGCGTGTCTCAGTGTGAGATTTATACACGCATTGGTTACGGTCACCCTGGGTTTCGGCTGGGTCGAATCCCCCACGACAACCCATCCTGTTCACCCCCTACAAAAGGGATCCTGTCCTGGGAGGGGTGTGGGTTTTCTCCGGCTGGCCACCACTGGGAATAGTTGCCTTGTCCATGTAAGTTTCTCCTGTTAAAGCTCTTATGAATTTGAATAAGGCTACATGTCATTTCTTTAGAATCAATCCTGAATTCAGACTTTTGTGGCTGTCCCCCAAAAAGAGCCAAACACAAAAACACCAAGAATTGCAGTGGAGGAATTAGGGTAGCTTTATTGCAGGGCACCATGCAAGGAGAACTGGAAGCTATCACTTAAAAACACGGATCACCAGTGGCTTACAACTGGGGTATTTAAAGGCAAAAAAATAATGAGTAAGCATGAATAAGGGGTTCAGAGTTGTGGGCTGTGTCGATTGGTCAGTTCTTGTGCAAGCTTCAGCAATTTTCTTAATCTCATTTAAGTTCTTGGTGGCGTCCTGTCCAGGGTCTTCGTGACTGTGGCCAGGTGGTCTTTTCTGCTTACAGATTTCTGCAAGACATCTCGGGATTGTGAGTTAGTGACATTATCTTAAGAGCAAGACCAAAAGCAGAGCTGTACATCCCATGCTTAGTAAGTTACATTCTTCTATTATCTTAAGCAAAGTACACTTTAATATATTGTTCCTGAAACTTGCTTTGTGTGCAGGCCCCAGGGCCCCAGGACATAACTACATTCCAGTGCAACGAAGACCCTCAAAAGAGCTAATTTAATAATTCCAACTAAAAGCTAAATTCTAGTATACCTATTCTGTTATGATTTTCTATCAGTTTCAACAGTTCACAGTTACTTACTTTTCATTAGAAATTGAGGTATTTTAGAGGTTAAAAATCCAATATATGTAATTGAAACTACTAGGAATAAATGAATCAACTAAAAATGCAAGAAAAGTAGGATATGTTTTCAGTAATGGAAGATATAAAGTATAGAGATATCATTTTGAGGGAAATTATACGAAAATAAGTTTGTCCAAAAATAAGTTGATTATTTCTGAATGGTTAAGAGAACAAGAGACAAATTAGACAGGGGAAGGAAAGTTGTATAAGGTTTGCTGAGTCCAGCAATACATTAAAAAGATCATGCACCATGATCAAGTGGGATTCATCCCACGGATGCAAGGATGGTACAATATTTGCAAATCAATAAATGTAATATATCGCATAAACAAAAGCAAAGACAAAAATCACATGATCATATCAAAAGATCTGAAAGAAGCATTTGATAAGGTACAGCGCCCATTTATGATACAAACACTCAGCAAAGTGGGAATAGAGGGAACATTCCTCAACATAATAAAGGCCATCTATGAGAGGCCTACAGCCAACATCATACTCAATGGGCAAAAACTATAATCTTTCCCACTAAGATCAGGAACAAGACAAGAATGTCCGTTTTCACCACTTCTATTCAACACAGTATTGGAAGTCCTAGCCACAGAGATTAGACAAGAAAAAGAAATAAAAGGCATCCAAATTGGAAAGGAAGCAGCAAAACTGTCATTGTTTGCAGATGACATGACAGTGTACATAGGAAACCCTATAGACTCCACCAAAAAACTACTCAACCTAATAAGAGAATTTGGCAAAGCAACAGGATACAAAGTCAATATTCAGAAATCAAAGGCACTTTTGTACACCAACAATGAATACCAGAAAGAGAAATCAGGACAAAAAACCCCACTTGCTATATCAACAAGAAAAATAGAGTACCTAGGAATAAACCTAACCAAGTAGGTAAAAGACCTGTACTCAGAAAACTACACAACACTGAAGAAATTAAGGAAAACACAAACAAATGGAAGCATGTACCGTGTTGGTGGATTGGAAGAATTAGCATCATCAAAATATCCATACTACCCAAAGCAATTTATAGATTCAACGCAATCCCTACTAAAATACTGATGACATATTTCAGGGATATAGAACAAACATTTCAAAAATTTATATGGAACCAAAAATGACCCCGAATAGCCACAGCAATCTTGAGGAAGAAGAACAAAGTAGGAGGGATCACAATACCTGATATCAAACTATATTACAAGGCCACAGTAATCAAAATAGCCTGGTACTGGTATAAGAACAGACACATAGATCAATGGAACAGAATAGAGTGTCCAGGAATAAACCACAAGTCTCTATGGTCAATTAATATTTGACAAAGGGGGAAGAAGCATAAAATGGAGTAAAAATAGTCTCTTCAACAAATCGTGTTGGGACAGCTGGACAGTTACATGCAAAAAAATTGAAACTCGACCACCACCTTACACCATACACAAAAATAAACTCAAGATGGATAAAAGACTTAAATATAAGTCATGACACCCTAAAAATCCTAGAGGAGAACATAGGGAAATCTCAGACATTCCACACAGCAGTATTTTCACTGATATGTCTCCAAGAACAAGGGACAAAAGGAAAGAATAAACAAATGTGACTTCATCAAAATGAAAAGCTTCTGCACAGCTAAGGAAAACATCAGCAAAATGAAAAGGGAACCAATCATATGAGAAAATATATTTGCAAATGATACCTTGGACAAAGGTTTGATCTCCAAACTATATAAAGAACTTGCACAACTCCACTCCAGGAAGACAAAAAACCCAATTGAAAAATGGGCAAAGGGCCTGAACAGACACTTCTCCAAGGAGGACATACAGAGGGCCCAGAGACATATGAAAGGTTGCTCAGCATCACTAGCCATCAGAGAGACGCAAATTGAAACCACAATGAGATACCACTTCACACCAGTCAGAATGGCCATCATAAACAAATCAATGAACAACAAGTGCTGGTGAGGCTGTGGAGAAAACGGAACCCTAGTACATTGTTGGTGGGAATGCAGACTGGTGAAACCACTGTGGAAAACAGTATGAAATTTCCTCAGAAAACCAAAAATGGAACCGCCTTTTGACCTGGCAATTCCACTGCTGGAATTATACCCTAAGAATCCTGAAAACACCAATCCAAAAGAACCTATACACCCTAATGTTCATAGCAGCACAATTTATAATAGGCAAGTGCTGGAAGCAACTTAAATGCCCATCAGTAAATGAGTGGATCAAAACAGCATGGTACATTTACACAGTGGAATACTATGCAGCAAAAAGAAAAGAGCTCCTGTTTTTTGAGACAGAATGGATGGAACTGGAGAGCATTATGCTAAGTGAAATAAGCCAGGCAGTGAAAGACAAATACCATATGATCTTACCTATAATTGGAACCTAATCATCAAAACAAATAAGCAAGTAAAATAGAACCGAGACATTGAAAGAAAGAACAAACTGACAGTGATTAGAGGGGAGGCAGGACGGGGAAAGCGGGGGAAAGAAGAGGCAGGGCCCTCAAGGAACATGTACAAAGGACCCATGGACAAAGCCAAAGAGGGGTGGGATTCAGGATGGGAGGTGGGGGTGGGTGGGGTGGGGGAAGGTGATGGTGGGAAAATGGAGACAACTGTACTTGAACAACAATAAAAATAAATTTAGAATTATTTAATTATTTTTAAATATTATATAAAAATAAAAACCACCTAAGATTCCACAAGAAACGTGAGAGCTTGTGGCATTTGAACCAAGACTGCAGTCTCCCTCCCCCTTCCCAATTCAGTGAGATGGAAACTCCATTCCAGAGTGTAGCCCAAATCCAGGACTCCCTCTCAATGCAGCTCCCAGTTGGAGGGTTATCTTCCCAGAAGGGGAAGGACATCAGCATTTCTCATTCTGCTTCCAGCTACCTGTGGCTGAGGCCAAGTTCTTGGATAGTTCAGGAAAGAGGTGGGGGTCCTGTCTTCATCTACCCCCCTCGAGTGGGACAGGGACTATACCTTGAGCATGGCGCAGCAGAAAATAATGGGGCCCTGATCCCTCTTGCCTGGCTGGTAAAGATGGTTCCACAGCGGCAGAGGCAAGCTGGGACCCGCCCCGTGCTCCCTTAATGCTCAGGTCCTAACATGGTGGTGTTACTCAGAGAGAAGCAAGTCATTCACCCCACCTCCAACTCCACAGACTTGGCTCAGACACTTTTCCTAGAGGGAGAAGCAGTGCACAAATTAGATAGCTCCTGAACTCTTTCAAAGGAACTACATTGCAACACAGCGTGGTGGTAAAGTTCAAAGATATTCTCTAAAACAGTGGAAGTTGTAGTGAAAGGTAATTGGGAGGAGACTGTAGATTCAGTAGCGATACAGGCTAATTCGCAGGCCCTGTAATCTGCACGGGAGAGCTGGGGAAAGAGACAGGTGGGAGAAGCCTTCCAGGGCTAAGGACAAATTTTAAACACTGATCTAGGGAATTTTCTTCAAAAGAGCTCTAATTTCATTGGATTAGATTTTAGAGCAATTTATGCCTGAGAATATTCTTGAAAACAATAGAGCAATTACTCTGCAATTGGTGGAACATGACAGATGAGTGAGGTCAGGAAAGGAAACAAAGAGAAATCTGTTAAAACCACTGTTGAATCAGGGTGACTGTGGCACACCAAAGGCCACACTCCTTGAGGATCAACATCAGAAGCTTAACACTGGTGGATGGAGGCCGGGGAAGCAGGGATAGAATTCAATAAAATAATCCAGCCAGTCGCAAATAATAATAAGCCCTGAAGAGAGAGTGGAGGTGCCTGCAATGAGTCAGTTTAATATGTAGGGCCCAGCACAAACGAAGCCCCCTTATTATTACAAAATCATAAGCATGTAATTCTGTAACATAACAATATCACACTCAAGTACACCGTATACCATTCTAGGGGAAATGTTCAAATTGAAACTATAAATTATTACACCCATATTATTAGCTACCAACCACACTCAAGCAGGCATTCTGGACCCTGTATTACCTAAAATGTCCAGTTTCCAACAAAATTATTATGAGATATGCAAATAATCAGGAAAGTATAACCTGTACACTAGGGGGTGGCATAGAGAGGGAAGCAATTAACAGAACTGCCTTTGAATGCCCAGATGACGGATTTAACAAAGACTCCAAGTATCCATTATAAATACATTCAGAGAATTAAAGGGAACCATGATTAAAGAAAAAAGAAAGGTATGATAACAATGTTGTATCAAATAGACAATATCAGTAGATCAAAATTTATATGAAGAACCAAATGGATATTTTGGAGTTGAAAAATGCAGTAAATGAAATGAAAACTTTACTAGAGCGGCTTATCTCAGTGTGGTAGCGCTGCCACAACAAAACGCCACAGGCTGGGTAGCTTAACAACAGATACTTATTTTCTCACAGTTCTAGAGGCCAGAATTCCAAATTCCAAGATCAAGGTGTCTGCAGGTTTGGTTGCTTCTAAGGCCTCCTTCTTTGGCTTGCAGATGGCTGCCTTTCACTGCGTGCTCCCACTGTCACTCTGCGGTACACATGGGCTCTTGGTGGGGTTTTGTGTGTGTGTCCAAATGTCCTCTTACAAGGACACCACTCGGATTGGATTAGGTGCACCTTAACTTAGTGTTTTAACTTAGTCACGTCCTTCAAAGGCCCTATCCACATACAGCCACAGTCTGAGGTACTGGGAGTTAGGATTTCAACATACAACTTTTGGGAGGGATATAATTCAGCCTATATGGAGCTCAATGGTAAATCTGAATCATCAGAATTAGTGAGTTCAAAGAATAGAGAGGAAAAGAATGAAGAGAAATGAAGAGATGTTCAGAAAAATCTGGGATGTAAGTGAACCAACATCTATGTAATAGAAGTAACAAGGAGAGAAGAGGGAGAAAGGAGGAAAAAATATATTTGAAGAAATTGGCTGAAAAGTCCCAATTTTCTGAAAAATCTAGGAAGCTCAATGGACTCCAATATAAATGCAAAAAGGTCTACAAACAGACATGTAATAAAAATGGTGAAATCCAGTTTCAAGGAGAAAATCTTGAAAGTAGCAAAAGAAAAATGACTCATTAGTTAAAGGGAATCCCAATAGGATTTAAAGCTATTTATCAGAAGCAATGGCAGCCAGAAGAAAGTGGGATAATAAATTCAAAGTGCTTACAGAAAACAGTCAACCAAGAATCCTATATTGAGCAAAGCTATCTTTCAAAAGTGAAGGTGAAATAAAGATATTACCTGGTAAATAAAAACTGAGAATTCATTCAAATAGTAAGGAAGTTCTTTAGGGTGAAATCAAGTGACCCCAGGCATTAATTAATATCCATATCCCCTCAAAAAAGAAAGTACAGGTAAAGGTAATAATGTAATTATTAAAGAAAATATAAATGCATATTTCTCCTCTTAACTGATTTAAATAATATGAATATAATGCATTGTTGGGCCAGTAACATATAGAAATGTATTATATATGCCAATAAAGTCACAAAGCGTGTGGGTGGAGCAGCGATATATTGGGCTAAGGAAATTATTCCAGATGGTAGTTCAAATGTACGAGAACAAATAAGGAGTTTCAGAAATGATAAATAAGGTTAGTATAACATATGGTATTAAGTATATACTTGTTATCCTTTCTTAGCTCTTTCAAAAGTCATTAAATTATATTAAGTAATATAACAATGTATTGTTAAGTTTGTAACATTTATATATGTAATATGTGTAAAAATGATATCACAAAAGGGGGCAAAAGGGAATACAGGTACCGTATTTTGCCATATATAATGTGTACTTTTTTGCCCAAATTTCTGAGGGAAAAATAAGGATGTGCATTATATATGGGTAGTACTAATTCCTTATCTATATAAATGTTTTTAATTCTTTTATTTATGCTTATGTGTTAAAAGTATAACTCTAGAAACCAATAAAAATATCTATATGCAAAATAATACCCTGGAATATGATAATTGGTTTTGTTTCTAAATATAAATAAATAAAATATTGAATTAAAAAATTAAAACAAAAGTTTAGACCAAAAATGTGAGTGTGCATTATACATGGCAAAATACGGTATAGAGGGATCATGTTTCATATCTCAATGGAATTAAATTAGTACAAATCTGAAGCTGTTTCTGATATATTAAGATATATATGGTAAGCCGTGGAGATGCCATTAGGGAAATAACTATAAAAATGTGAAAAAAAGTTAAATAAGCCCTGGTTGGTGTGGCTCAGTGGACTGAGTGCCGACCTGTGAATCAAAGGGTCGCCAATTCAATTCCCAGTCAGGGCACATGCCTGGGTTTCAGGCCAGGTCCCCAGCAGGGGCCACGTGAGAGGCAACCACACATTGGTGTTTCTCTCCCTCTCTTTTTCCCTCCCTTCCCCTCTCTCTAAAAATAAATAAATTTTTAAAAACCCTTTAAAAAATTAAATAAGTTAAAATGCTAAATTAGAAAAATATTCACTTAATGAAAAAGAAAGCAGCAAACGTGGAGCTGAGGAACATAAATGAAGTGAGATTTTTATATATATATGGCAGATGTATATCCAACTCCATCAATTACATGTGAATGGGTTAAACAACTCGATCAATAGAGATTGTCAAACTGGATTAAAAAACAAGATCCAACCATATGCTGATATACTATCTATAGGAAACACACCAGATTCAAAGATATAAACAGACTGAAAGTAAAAGGATAGGAAAAGATTTATCATGCAAATAGCAATGACAAGAAAGCTGAAGTGGCTATACTGATATCAGACATAATAGACTTTAAAACAAAAAAATGTTACTAGAAACAAAGGACATTCTATAATGATAAAAGGGTCAATCCAACAGGATGACAAGAAAGTTATACATAAGTTATAGATTATATATGTGTGTGGATATATTTGATAAAAGAGCACCGATATTCATTCAAGGAGAAACTTACAGAAATGAAGGAGAAATGAAGGGATAAACAGACAATTCAATAATACTTTTTTTTGAGACTTCAATATTCCACTTTCAATAGTGATTAGAACAATTAAGCAGAAGATCAAGGAAACAGAAAAACTGAGCAAACTATAAACCAACTAGACCTAAGAGATACATTGCACCCATGGATCATTCTACCCAACAACAGTAGAATGAGTATTCTACTCAACTGTACATGGAACATACTCTAGGACAGACCAAATTGTAGGCCATAGAACAAGCCTTTATAACCCTTTAGAAGAAATGAAAAAAAAATAGAAAGTATGCTCTCTAGCCACAATAGATTGAAATTAGAAAGAAATAACATGAGAAAAACTGGAAAACTTAGAAATATGTGTAAATTAACAACTATAAAAAGGTTCAAAGAAGAAATCTAATGGAAAATTAGAAAATATTTTAACATCAAAATTATGACTAAAATATAGAACAACCACCTCTCAGAACAATCAGAAATCAAGTTAAATGGAAGTCCAACAACTATAGAATTATAGAAACCACATTCATCCGGGCTGGCAGAAGGGGCACAGATGTGGAATGGGCTGGTCCCCACATCAATGTGTGGTGGATATAAAATTCAGGAGGGCATGCCCTGGCTGGTGTGGCTCAGTGGTTGGAATCCTGGTCTGTGAACCCAAGGATCACTGGTTCGATTCCCAGTCAGGACACATGCCTGGGTTTCGGGTTGCACGCCAAGTCCCTGGTAGGCGGTGTGCAAGAGGTAAGCACACACTGATTTTTCTCTCCCTCTCTTTCTCTCCCTCCCAAAATAAATAAATAAATAAATAAATAAGTAGCCCGGCTGGTGTAGCTCAGTGGATTGAGCGCGGGTTGGGAACCAGAGGGTCCTGGTTCGATTCCCGGTCGGGGCACATGCCTGGGTTGCGGGCCAGGTCCCCGGTGAGGGCCATGTGAGAGGCAACCATACATTGCTCTTTCTCCCTCCCTTCTCCTCTCTCTGAAAATAAATAAATAAAATCTTTAAAAAAATAAATAAATAAGTAAAAAATCTTTAAAAATTTTGAGAGAGATAATTTGGGAGTAAAGAGTCCCAGCCCCACACCAGGCCACACCCCAGGGTTCCATGTCAGGAAGTTAACTCCTGGCTGCAAAAACCAGTGGGGATTCAGTTGGTGGAAGAAACTTCTGGAGTCCTAAGCAGTTCCCCTTAAAGAACTTACACACAGACTTAATAGGACTCACTCCCTCTGAGCACCAGCTTGTTACCAGGGTAACAAGTAGCTTAAAAGGAATCAGTGGCATACAGGGAGGAACTAAAGTATCTGGCATCAAGGCAGGAGATGGGGGATAGCTTTCTCTAAGACAGAAAGGCAGGCAGAGGCCATTGTCCCTTTTCTGAGCCCTCTACCAACAGAGCCACACAGTGCCATATCCGAGAGTCCATCAAGCTGGCTAACACTGTCCCACCTTGGAGATCCCCTGAGATTCTATCCCACCCACTTACAGACCCATCCAAACTGTTAATCTTGAGTTTTCCATATGAATAAGCTGATCTTGGCTCATGCTTCTCAACTTCCTAAATCCTATCAAATAAGCAACAGCTGTCCTCTGGAAGCCCCCAGCTCTCATACCTCTTGCTAAGTGGCCCCAGGCCTGGCACTAGTAGCAACCAACCTAGATTTACAGCTTCAATTTGCCTGGAAATCTCCAAGCTCAGCACAAGTAGCAGCCACCTCAGACTGCTTTATAGCTCAGGCAGGTAGCCCAGGCAGAACACAGGTGGGAGCTGACCTTGGCCTGCACCACCTGGGAAACCCCAGAGCCTGCCCACCCACTGGATAGCTACAGACCATGTCGGAGTACCACAACCCTGCCCCTGCACAGCTGATCCTCCACGGAGGGTGGAGGTTGGTGGTCAGTGGTCACAGCCAGTCTTTGCAGCTGACTGGCCTGGGTAAATCCCTCCTATTGACCTGCGAACAGAAACCAAGGCTCAACTACAAGAGGAGGGTGTACTCAGTCCAGATGAATGGCACACTTTGAGTACCCAGCTTGTGTGATAGGGGAGGCTGTGCTACTGGACCCTACAGGACACCTACTATGTTAGGCCATGCTACCAAGACAGGGGGTCATAGCAGCTCCACCTAATACACATAAACAAACACAGGGAGGCTGCCAAAATGAGGAGACAAAGAAGCATGGCCCAATTGAAAGAACAGATAAAACTCCAGAAAAAGAACTAAACGAAATGGAGATAAGCAATCTACCAGATGCAGAGTTCAAAACACTGGTCATAAGGATGCTCAAGGAATTCAGTGAAGACCTCAGCAGCATAAAAAAAATCTAGTCAGAAATGAAAGATACACTAATGGAAATAAAGAACAATTTACAGGGATACAACAGTAGAGTGAATGAAGGTGAGAATCAAATCAATGATTTGGAATATTAGGAAGCAAAAACAGCCAATCACAACACAAGAAGAAAAAAGAATAAAAAAGAAAACCCTCCAAAACTAGGACAGTGTAAGCAGCCTCTGGGACAACTCCAAGCATTCCAACATTCACATCATAGGGGTGCCAGAAGGAGAAGAGGAGCAAGAAATTGTAAATCTATTTGAAAAAAATAATGAAAGAAAATTTCCCTAATTTGGTGAAGGAAATAGACATTTAAGTCCAGGAAACACAGAGTCCCAAACAGGATGGAAGCAAAGAGGCCCACTCCAAGACACATCATAATTAAAATGCCAAAGGTTAAAGATAAAGAGAGAAGCTTAAAAGCAGTGAGTGAAAAGCAGTTAGTTCCCTACAGGGGAGTTACCATAAGACTATTAGCTGATTTCTCAAAAGAAACTTTTAAGCCTAGAAGGGATTGGCAAGAAATACTAAAAGTCATGAAAAGTGGGGACCTACAGCCAAGATTGCTCTACCCAGCAAAGCAATCATTTAGAATCAAAGGGCAGGTAAAGAGCTTCCCAAACAAGGTGAAACTAAAAGAGTTCATCATCACCAATTCATTATTATATGAAATGTTCAAGGGACTTACTTAAGAAAAAGAAGATCAAAACTATACACAATAAAATGACAATAAATGCACATCTATCAACAATTGAATCTAAAAAACAAACTAAGCAAACAAGAAGAACAGAGACAGAATCATGGATACAGAAAGCATTTTGATGATTGCCAGATGGGAGGGCGGTTTGGGGGAATAGGTGAAGAGGTGAGGGGATTAGGAAGTACAGTAGGTAGTTACAGAATAGCAATGGGAATGTAAGTACAGTATAGGAAATGCAGTAGCCAAAGTACTTTTCTGTACATGATTCACGGACATGAACAATGGTGGGGGATTGCCTGAGGGAGTGGAGGGTGCTGGGTGGAGGGGGCAAAAGGGGAGTAATTAAGAGAACTATAATAGCATAATCAATAAAATAATAAATAAAAATATTCATAGACAAAAAAGATTAAAATAAATGGAAAAGCATCATGTGTTTATCAATTAGAAAGTTAATCTAGAGAAAGAAGGAGAAAAGAATTCGAGCGAGAGCAGCTTTCAAAAAGCAGGAAGTTGCCCGGCTAGTGTAGCTCAGTGGATTGAGCGCGGGCTGGGAACCAGAGGGTCCCGGTTCGATTCCCGGTCAGGGCACATGCCTGGGTTGCAGGCCAGGTCCCCAGTGAGGGCCATGTGGGAGGAAACCATACATTGTTCTTTCTCCCTCCCTTCTCCTCTCTCTGAAAATAAATAAATAAAAATCTTAAAAAAAAAATTAAAAAAAAAAAAAGCAGGAAGTTGAAGTTGATGGCTCAACCGAGACCCAAAGGGATTAGGTAACTTGCCAAAGTCACGCAAGAAGAAAGTGAAAGGTTTGAATCCAGATCTTTAACTCAAAAGCATATACTACTTGCCAGAGGGAGGCTTCTGAGATACTGATTTATTTTTTAAAAATTGTATTTGGGGACTTCCGGCAAGATGGAGGCATAGGTGGACACACCATGCCTCCGCACACAACCAAACAAGGCAAAAACAGCAATTTAATTAAACAAAAACAACCAGATCTGACAGAAAATCAAACTGAGAGGAAGTCCGACAACCAAGGAGTTAAAGAAGACACATACATCCAGTCTGGTAAGCGGGCGGAGCCGGGCTGAGAGAGAGTGCGCGGCCACTCCGCAGCGAGCCGGGTGGTGAGCACGCGGCAAGACCGCGGTGTGTGGAGTGGGACTGGCAGCGCTGCAGCACACCAAGGCGGTGTGCCTGACCAAAACGCAGCCAGCGCCCAGCCCACCTGGACCCAGCAGGACCGACACTGGTGGACCGGGCAGGTCCTAATTGGCGTGCAGACAAACCAGGAGAAAAAGCAGGGCGCAACCCATCAAAGCGGGGAAATAAAACCTCAAACCACCGATTGAAACCACCGATTGAAAACACCTGTGGGAGTTGAGGCGGTTTGAGGAACTCCCGGCCTCACAGGAGAGTTCGTTGGGGAGACCCATGGGGGCTTGGAACTGTGTGGGCCATCCACCGACCCCGGAGCCAGCGCAAGAGGGGCTCAACTTGCTTGTGGGAAGCGGTGTGGGTGCGGAGAGTGGAGCAAGCGCCATTGTTCTCGCAGGTCCCGCCCCCACAGGCTGCGTCACAACACCATCACTGTGAGTTATCCCACCCTGGTGAACACCTAAGGCTCTGCCCCTTAAAGTAACAGATGCACCAAGGGGGAAAAATGGCCCAAATGAAAGAACAGATCAAAGCTCCAGAACTAACTGACCAAGAGATAGCCAACCTATCAGATGCACAGTTTAAAACACTGGTAATCAGGATGCTCACAGAATTCAACGAAAAATTATCACAATTACTTGAACAAATGAGGAGAGATCTGCAGGGAACCAATAGGGATAAGAAGGAAACTGGGACTCAAATCGACAGAATGGA
This sequence comes from Micronycteris hirsuta, assembly GCA_004026765.1. Taxonomy (NCBI): domain Eukaryota; kingdom Metazoa; phylum Chordata; class Mammalia; order Chiroptera; family Phyllostomidae; genus Micronycteris; species Micronycteris hirsuta. The sequence goes on from PVJI01030869.1 coordinate 13,134, forward strand.
CCAGCAGAAAGAAAAAAACATCCAACCACAAAAGAATGAAGAAACAAGAATGCAAAAATTGGAGGAGGGGCTCAGAAACCTCCAGGACATCTGTAAACGGCCCAACATCCGAGTCATAGGGGTGCCAGAAGGGGAAGAGGAAGACCAAGGGATTGAAAACTTATTTGAACAAATAATGATGGAGAACTTCCCCAAGCTGGTGAAGGAAATAGACTTTCGGGAAGTCCAGGAAGCTCAGAGAGTCCCAAAGAACTTGGACCCAAAGAGGAACACACCAAGACACATCATAATTACATTACCCAAGATTAAAGATAAGGAGAGAATCCTAGAAGCAGCAAGAGAAAAGGAGACAGTTACCTACAAAGGAATTCCCATAAGACTGTCAGCTGATTTCTCAAAAGAGACCTTCCAGGCAAGAAGGGGCTGGAGAGAAGTATTCCAAGTCATGAAAGGCAAGGACCTACATCCAAGAATACTCTATCCAGCTAAACTCTCATTTAGAATGGAAGGGCAGATAAAGTGCTTCTCAGATAAGGTCAAGTTCAAGAAGTTCATCACCACCCAGCC
>PVJI01030870.1:0-13710 GCA_004026765.1 Micronycteris hirsuta
GATCTCACCTTTAACCGGATCATAACCAACAAAAGCAGAAAGCAAGCAAAACATAGAGACACTGAAATTAAGAACAGTCTAACAATAGACAGGGGAGAGGGGGGAGGGGACAATGGGGAGAAGAGTTTTTAGGAATCACTGTAGAGGACACATGGACAGAACTAAGGGGGAGGAGGGAGGTTGGGGGGGTGGGACGGGAGGGGAAGGGAGGGGGAGGGGAGAGGCTGCAAATAACTGTAATTAAACAAAAAAATTAATAAAAAAAATTTTTTTCTTCTCTGGGAAGCTCTTTATCTGCCCTTCAATTCTAAACGATGGCTTTGCTGGCTAGAGCAATCTTGGCTGTAGGTCCCTGCTTTTCATGACTTTGAATACTTCTTGCCAGTCCCTTCTAGCCTGCAAAGTGTCTTTTGAGCCCTGGCTAGTGTGGCTCAATGGATTGAGCACTGGCCTGCGAACCAAAGGGTTGCCGGTTCAATTCCCAGTCAGGGCACATGCCTGGGTTGCAGGCCAGGTCCCCAATGTGGGGCACATGAGGGACAACCACACACTGATGTTTCTCTCCATCTTTCTCCATCCCTTCCCCCTCTCTAAAAATAAAAAATAGATAAATAATCTTTTCAAAAAATTTTTTTTAGCCCCGGCTGGTGTAGCTCAGTGGATTGAGCGCGGGCTGGGAACCAGAGGGTCCTGGTTCGATTCCCAGTTGGGGCACAAGCCTGGGTTGCGGGCCAGGTCCCCGGTGAGGGCCATGTGAGAGGCAACCATACATTGCTCTTTCGCCTTCCCTTCTCCTCTCTCTGAAAATAAATAAATAAAATCCTAAAAAAAAAAAAGAAATTTTTAATTAAAAAAAATTTTTTTTAAATAAAAAGTTTCTTTTGAGAAATCACATGACAGTCTTATGGAAATTCCCCTGTAGGTAACTAACTGCTTTTCTCTCACTGCTTTTAAGATTCTCTCTTTATCTTTAACCTTTGGCATTTTAATTATGATGTGTCTCAGAGTGGGTCTCTTTGCATCCATCTTGTTTGGGATTCTCTGTGCTTCTTGGACTTGTATGTCTATTTCCTTCACCAAATTAAGGAAGTTTTCTCTTATTGCTTTTTCAAATAGATTTCCATTTTCTTGCTCTTTCTCTTCCCCTTCTGGCATCCCTATGATGTGAATGTTGGAATGTTTGATGTTGTCCAGAGGCTGCGTATACTATCCTCGTCTTTTCAAATTCTTTTTCCTTATTTCTGACTGGTTGTTTTTTTCTTCCTTATGTTCCCAATCATTGATTTGATTCTAGGCTTCATCTACTCTATTGTTTTTCCCTGTAAATTGTTCTTCATTTTAATTAGTGAATGCTTCATTTCTTTCTTTCTTTTCTTTTCTTTTTCTTTTTTTGCTATGCCCCCCTTATTTTATTTTATTTTTTTGTGGGTGCTTCATTTCTGATTGGATCTATTTTACATTTTTGAGGTCCTCACTAAGTTCCTTAAGCATACTTAAAACCGGTTATTTGAACTCTGCATCTGATAGATTGCTTACCTCCCCTTTTTTCATTATTTTTCTGGAGTTTTGATCTGTTCTTTCATTTGGGCCATGTTTGTTTCCTCATTTTGGCAGTCTCCCTGTCTTTATTTCTATGTATTAGGTAGAGCTGCTTTGACTCTGTGTGTTGGGGAGTGTGGCCTAATGTAGTAGGTGTCCTGTAGGGTCCAGTGGCACAGCCTCCCGTATCACCCATGCTGGGTACTCAGGGTGTGTTCTCCATGTGGGCTGAGTACACCTTCTCTTGTAGTGGAGACTTGATTGCTGTTGGCAGGTCAATGGGAGGGTTTTAGCCAGGCCAGTCAGCTGCAAGGCTTGGCTGTGGCCACTGACCACCAACCTCCGCCCTCTGTGGAGGATCAGCTGTCCTGGGGCAGGGTGGTAGTACTCTGATGTGGTCTGTAGTGGGTACACAGGCACTGGAGTTTCCCAGGTGGGGCAGGCCAATATCTGCCCCCATCTGTGTTTTCTCCATGGCCATCCTGTGAGCTATAAAGCAATCAGAGATGGCTGCTACTTGTGCTGGGCTTGGAGATTCCCAAGAAAAGCCAAACTGTGAATCCTGGCTGGCTGCTGCTATTGTTGGGCCTGGGACCACTTAGCAAGAGGTACAGGGACTGGGGCCTACTGAGGCCAAGAGTTGCTTATTTGAGAGGATTTAATAAGTTGTGAAGAATGAGCCTAGACCAGCCATTTATATGGAAAAGTTTGTTAACAGCTTGGGTGGGCCTATAAGTTAGGTGGACAGAGTCTCAGGTGATCTCCAGGGCAAGGCAAACAGTGTTATCCAGGTTGATGGAGTCTCAGATATAGCACCTGCCTGCTGGCTCTGTGGCTGTGTGGGGAGAGGATTCAGAAAAAGTACAGTGGCCTTTGCCCACCTTTCTGCCAGAAAGAAAGCTGTCCCCCAGCTCTAGTCTTAATGCCAGACACTTCAGTTCCTCTTTGTATGCCACTGGTGCCTTTCAAGCTGCTACCCTGGTGCTAGAGCTCAGAGGGAGTGAGTCTGAGTAAGTTTGTGTATGGATTCTTTGAGAGGAAATGCTTGGGACTCCAGAAGTTTCTTCCACCAACTCAGTCCCCACTGGTTTTTTGCAGCCAGAAGTTATGGGGACTTATCTTCCTGGAACTGGTCCCTGGCCTGGGGAGCCTGGTGTAGGGCTGAGACTCCTTGCTCCTGAGATATCCCTCTTGATTTTTTATCCACCACACATGGATGTGGGACCAGCCTATTCCACATCTGTGCCCCTTCTACCAGTGTGGATGGATGTGGTTTCTTTAATTCCGTAGTTGTCAGACTTCCATTCAACTCAGTTTTTAACAGTTTTGAGTGATGGTTGTTCTATAATTTAGTTGCAAATTGATGTGGCTGTGTGAAGAGGCAAGCTGTGTTTATGCCGCCATCTTGACTGGAAGTCTTGAAATTTTAAAAAATTATTTTATTGTTGTTCAATTACAGTTGTCTGCATCGCCCCCACCACCACCACCATTCCCTCTGGAATGTTTTCATACTCATGTATTTATTCTTACAAGTTTAAACTTCAGTCTCATTCAAAGTACACTTCATTTGATGCAATACACCTATTTGAGCAGTTTTTGCCACTGTGTTTGAACTAATCAATGTTGATGTCTTTTAGTGTTTCTGCTGGGGTTTTTTATTTGTTTGTTTCACCTCTTCCACATCTGCAAAATGTTTCCCTTTGAGGACTTTTTTCATCTGGGGAAACAAAAAAAAAAGTCATTCGGGGCAAGATTGGGCACTAGGGAGAATGGAGCACAGGGGTCATCATGCTGTTTTTGGTCAAAAACTGCTGAACACTCAGTGTGGTGTAGGCAGGTACACTTGTAAATCACCCATCATGAAATGAGCAAACACATTGAAAGAGTCTTCAAAAAAAATTCACTGAAGCCAAACGCAGCCTCTCAAAACAATGTCAGCTGGTACACGCATACAGGTGGGGTCCTAGAACACTCACCTAGCAGTGGAAGCCTGTACTGCAAGGGGCCTGCCCTCCAGAAGATAATTCCAGGGCTTTTTTTGGGGGGGTCCCCCCTCAAAAATCTATTGGGCTGGTCAAGCATAGCCACTCAGTTATAAATTATGAGTCATCCTCGTATTGCTGTCCCTTTATCTTGATTTGAGCAAAGTAAGCATACAACCTCCAGTCCTCCAGCAGGGAGTTCCAAGCAGCTCACAGAGCCTGGAGACTCACCTTTGCTCAGGCTACTCTGTGTGGTCGCAGGTAGCAGACACTCAGGTAGGATTTGACCTAACGAGCCCTTTTCCCTTCCTACATGCTGTTGTGTTAATCTGAGTTCTGGACTCTGACTGTTCAGTGTTCAAGGATGGTTACCTCATCAACACTCCCTAGATCTACTGCTGCTGCACCACCAGCCAGAGATAAATGGCTGCTAGGGCCATTACTTTGAAAGAATCTGAGCTGTATTTGTGTCGGGTGAGGCTTAATGACTCACTCAAGAATCCAATATTTGAAGTTGTTTGCTTTCAGGAAGAGAACATTACACCAGAAAGATATGTTTGAAGAAAATAATGACATGGCAGCCATCCAAAGTAGACCGGTGCATTGGTAGCCGAATTGTTACAACCGCTAACTGTGGTTTCTTTGAGATTTCCGTCTTTGGTGTGAGATAAACATGCACACAAGCATGCACACACATACAAACACACACCAACAGAAAGCATATATGTTTTGCAGCTTGGAGTCTCAGTGCTTAATAATACAAAAGACACTTGAATCATCTGTCTCAGACTCTCTATAGTCTAGTTCTACCAATACAAGTTCCCTTACCTTTTAAAATTCACATCAGTAAATTTTTAGTTTACCTGCATTCTTTGTAATTAATTAAAATGCATTCATCTTAATTGGAAGAAACATTCTCTTTCAAACCAAGGAAATAGCTTCCCTCCAAATTTACCCAAATCCAAGAAAAATGCAATTTGATTGTTTTGGTTTTCATTTTTTCTCCTTAAATCTATCAGTCGGAATTGTCCCTGTTTTTTAAGCAAGTCAATTGAGCAATAGCTGGGCAGACCACATTTAAAACACACTTCTTTCTTATCTTTGGCTAGCTCCCATGCAAATATGGGGTTAAATATGTCATAACCTGTGGGGTTTGTGCTGGTCAAAGGGGCTAAGCCAGAGGCATCTCTGATCACTTGCCCAGCACCGGCATAATCCCACTGCTGCCCAAGCAATAACACTTCGCCCTCCATTCTCTGGAAGGCTGTGTAAGGTCACAGCAAATAGATTACCCTAGATTGCTTTTTATTGGGGAAAAAGGCAAAGACTCCTGCCCTTATTATGCTTTTAGTCACAGTCCCACTAGTTATGGGACAGAATTGCATTAGAAAATATGGAACAATTAAATAAACTCGGGTACCAAAAGTCACCCATGGAAAATCAGAATTACTAAGACTATCCCATGATTTTTTTTTTTTGTTCTTGTGTTCTAAGAAAGTGTGGCCCAAAACATGACCATTCACCCAGTCCCATGAGCCAGAAGCCCAGCAGCCACCCGAGGCCTTGCCTCCTGGATTTAACCTTACATCCAGTCAGTCCTTGTCCTATTGAGAGGACCTGTGACCAGACCCGGAATCTGCTTACGGCCTTCCTTCATCCCCTCACCGTGCTCCCTGGACTGGTGGTCTCTGTGCCCACAGCACAGCCTGTCCTCCATCCCTCCCACCACAGCTACAAGTCAGGACTCCAACAGCAAATTCAATCAGCTCATTTTCCTAGTGGGGCACCCCACTACTTGAACTTACAAAACAAGAGTCCCAACTCCTCAGCTTGGCATCCAAAGACCTGCAGGATAGAGCTCCCACTGCCCTTCTTCTGCGCTCAGCACCACGCACATCCCTGTGATACAGCAGGCTCACTGTTGGGTGATTAGAACTGTGTGCGTCAGCCGGGGGCTCCTGACTGTGAGATCCTTGTTGACAGATACTGTCTCCTTTAAGTCTGAATCTCCAGTGCCCATCATTAGAAGGGTTCACTTACTCAATGAATGTATAATATAGGAAATAATTTTTATACCCTGCTTCATGCCAGAAAGGGTTTAAAATAGCAAATGAATCCCGTTTACAAGTGTGGTCTCCACTCCACTCTGACCACCCACACACTGAGATGAGGCCTCAAGTTTCTGAGCATATCAAATGAACAATGAGGCCTGGGACCGTCTTCACTAGACATATTAATAACTGTTGTCATTGGAAAATATGTGTCAAGCATACATATTTAATATAAGGTTTTAAATCCTTATATTAAATCCTCGTGAGTCTCTGAGGCAGAGTTTTCTCTTTGTACAGGTGATGAAACTGAGGCAAGGAAAGGTTGGGAAATGTGTGCAGAGTCACACAACCTGTCAATCAAAAGAAAAGGTGCCGCCCTGGAGATCCTCCATCTCCAGGCCCCAGCCGTCTTGCTCGTCACCCTGCTCTCTGTTTAAAGCTTGGCTTCTGACACTATTACACACAGTCAGAATTTTAGAATGGTTTGCTCACACCATGGTCTGCAAAAGCTGTGGGTGACACTGTCACTTCCTTAAAAAAAGAGTCTGGAACTTACTGCCTGAACTCTGGTCACACCTGCTCTTGGCCCCCAGTTCTCATTTCCAGGCCTATACTCAGTAGAATTAAGCAAACCATAGAAGCTGCTGAGAAGAAACTTGACCGCAAATCGTGGTGGTGAACAGGCAGCTTGGCAGTTTGCATCCGTTGTCTAGAGGCTACAGTGGGGACAACGATAAGATCTGCACACCCTGGGACAGAGGGTTCACTACAAACCCCTTTGTAACTCGTCTCCTTCCCAGGAACAGAATCAGCCTCAGAGCCTTTCAGGACAGAAGTGGCCCACCTGGGCTCCGGTCTCTGGGGATGAGGATGTGGGAAGAAGGAACTGGGGAGAAATCACTCTGGGAAAGGCACAGTGACCTGGCTTCCAGGTGAGCCAAGTGGGACTAACATGTATAGGAATAGCCTCAGGCAGACTTGTGATCACCTCGGCTGGCAGATGGTCACCTTCTCCCTGTGTCCTCACATGGTCTTCCTTCTGCGCCTGTGCATGTTGGGGGCCTAATATCCTCTTCTTATAAGGACACCAGTCATATGGGATTAGGGTCCACCCTAAAAACTTCATTTTAACTTGACCATCTCTTTAAATGCCTTATCTCCAAACACAGTTAAATTCTGAGCTGCTGAGGGTTTGGACTTCAACATAGGAATCTGGTTAAGGGGTAGGGAGCCACATTTAAAACAATGTTTTTCATTTTTAGTATAGCACTTACTACACAGTTAATTTAGACATAACCTAATTTCTTTTAGGATGTTCTGGTAATGTGAATTGCATGATTAATAGAAGAGAGATTTTCTTGAATTAGCAATTCTACTACACTACCAAAAGTTATACCCCAGCCCCTTAAAAACCCACACACAGACAAGAGATAAACAGGCAGAGAGAAATGAGATCTTTTTGGAGGTGGAGGTAGGGGTGGGTGCATGGACAAGACCTGGTAGTTATTCTCTGCAGTAAGTATGTTCCAGGAACAAGAAAAGAGATACTCTCACAAAATAGCTTTTTCTTTATGCTGAGGTCCTGTCTCACCATCACCCCACTTAGGGGGACCCAAATGAGGTGTTTGTCTAGTCTGGTATGAAGCCTCTTAGTCCCCACTAACCCCCCAACCCCCAAAGGAAAATCATAACTTTCTGACCTAAACAAATGGCCAAGTTTCCAGGCAGAGCTCCTTCCTTGCTGTGGGGCCGAACTGGAGCTGCTGCCTTTGTGAACCCCTCTTTCTGTTGATTCCAAAGGCAGGAAATTCAAGCTAGAGTGAGGCAGGGGAAGATCAGGTGTGGTGTGAAGCCAGGATGTTTATAGGACAGCCACCTGCCGAGGATGGCCCTGTGTGGGCCTTTGAAAAGCCCCAGGTGGCTAGTTCACACACTGATTTATGCTCATTCACATCATTTAACTAAGCTCAATTAAGAATTTGCATGGGTTTCTAAATTCCAAAGTATTCTCTGTGCCTGTGAAGAAAACTTCCTTTTTGGGGTGAGACCCCTGGCCTAGCACGTGGAACTGGGGAGGCTGGGAATGGAGCAAAGCCTACCTTACCCTGGGCTTGAGCTGAATTGCTTGTAAGCTGATCACATGGGGCAGAGATAAACATTATTCCTTGGGCTATTAGATGTACACTCCTACTTTCTACTACCCCCCAAAGAATCACGGACATTTATCTAAAGGTGTCTTTAAAATAAAAGGTAAGGCCTGACCAGTATGATTCAATTGGTTGGTTGTCATCCCACAAAGCAAAATGTCACCAATTAAATTCCGGTCAGGGAACATCCCTGGGTTTCAGGCCAGGTCCTGGTTGCATTGGGTGTGAAAGGCAACAAATTGATGTTTCTCTTCCTCCCTCCCTGTCTCTCTAAAATAATGAAATAAAATTTTAAAATAAATAAATAAAAATAAAATAAAAGGTACATTACGTGCCTCATGTTGCATGTTTGACAATCTCCTCGAACTTTTGTGAAACATGGATGTGGAAGTAGGAGGATCCGAGGACCCACCTGTGCTGTCACTTTGGCAGAGTCATTTTGTCCTCTCTAGGCTTCTCTTTCTTCACAAGGAACACCTGCTGGTTCTTTGATTTCTACCTAAACTTCACAGAGTAAATGAAAAGGCAGAAGGACTAACCTGGTGTTTGAGCTCAGCTGGAGATCATGTGGGCAACTAGAGAATTACGATTACAGATTATTATTTTATTATTAATTATTATTATGTGGACCATTTATTAAATATATTTGTGCCAAGCACTGTTCTAGACTCTCTCTACATATAAATTTAATTCTCACCATCTTAAGAAGTAGATAATAATATTCTTCATTTTATATCAAGAAAATGAGAATTGGGAAAGTTCCCTGCCCAGGGACACTCAATTCTTAAGCAATAAAGCTGAATTCAGACCTAGATTTGTCTAATTTCAAGGCCCATAGTTTCTCTATCACCTCTCACTCTTCTGGAAAAAAAAAAAAAAAGCCCTAAAATATACTGTGGACTGTATTTAAGTGTTGTTGTTTGGTGAGTTATGTCTGTATGTCCACTTAGATTGTAACCTCTTTAATATGACAAGATTGGATCTTTTTCTGGCTTTTGCTTAGCAGAATATACAAATTTATATATTAAAGGTTACTTAAAGGTCTGTATCTGATGTAAGAGCACCGTGCCAACATCGAGCTCCTGGTTTTGACAACACACTGCGGTTACAGAAGATTTTATCCTTGGGGAGCTGAGTGAAGGGCACATGCAAACTCTCTGTGTTATTGTGTAGCTTCTCAGTTCACGGTAACAAGGGCGCCGTGGTGGATCGGACAGACAGAATTAGGCGAGGCGGGTCCCAGATTCTGAGTCTGCTCTTCAATAATCAGCTGCGTGGCTTTGTACGCACCGCTCACCCAGCTGAGGCCTGGCAAAGTTGAGATGATATCCAGGTCCTATTTTAGTGTTAAGAGTTATAATTGCTGTAATTAAAAAAAAAAAAACAAAAACCCACACAGTCTAGACTTCCATTCTAGGATGTAACACTGAATATACACATCTCACTTGGTCCCTACCAAAACACAGTAAAACTACAGCAGTGATTTTTTTTTTTAGACATACCTCACTGGGGCAGGCAGGGGAGGAGTGGAGACAACAGCCATAAAATTACAGAAGCTAGAAAGCAATGATACAGGCCTGGAGTTGCCAGTAGATAAACCTAAGGATTAATTTGTTTTCTACTAAGAAATATTTGTATATTCAAAAAGCTCAGGAACAACAGCATCAGAAGCCTCTGGAAGTGAAGACACAGAGAGGGTGGCTAAAATGAGGATTGGGTGAAGACTCCAGAAACACGGATCTCCAGATTTCTTCCCCCAACACGCACCACTGGAAGATTGATTTCTTCCCAATCCACCAGAGTTTAGAGATTTTACACTCTTAAAAGTGCAAAATAGAAGTGTCTGTGTTAGCATAGGTAGCTAGATTAATAAAAGAGAAGGGAGTAAAACTGGCTAAGCTTAATTAGGTCAGAAGTTACAGTTTCAGAATCCCCAGTGATCATAGCATTGCCCTGCCAAGGGGAATAACACCTGTCCATCACCCCATGTAGGGAGGAAGGACCAGTTTTCCAATCTCTACAGGGTACAACCGTACCATACCAGGATTATCTGGAGGGAGAAGGGGGAAAATTCCTCAGCAGGGTGCATACCCAGTAAAAGCCAAGATGGTAGGGGGAGGGGAAGATGCACAGTGGAAGCTAAAATGGGACCACAAGGAGGAATTGTCTGACCTGGAAAAGGATCAGATTGGAGAAGGGACATAGAACCCTCGAAGATCTGGGAAATTGATTGGTTAAGGGGAGGGCCCAGCAGAAGGATTGGGAAATTGATTGATTAGCTTGAAAGAGCTCCTGGTCCTTCCTAAACCCCAGATGATTTCATCAGAGCCTCCCAAAGTCAAGAACTCATGAGCTCACTCGCTCCCTGACTCATTCTCTCTCTAATGCAAGTTCATTCACCCATTCGTTCATGCATTCTTTCTCTGTAGCAGCTGTGCAGGCCTAGCAGCCATGCGGGTTCTGAGCACAGGCTCCATATGCCGTCCTGGGTGTGGTGATGCAGCGCTGGCCCAGAGTATAGCCAGGAACACAGGCTTCATTAGCTGGACAGGGACAGAGGCTGAACTGGACTAAGGTCTCATATGAACTGAACCAATGGCACAGAATTTCTAGACCCTGGCCTTCCTTCTGGGCTTGATGAAGACAAGGCTGAACTTCTTCCTCAGTGGGACAGAGCTGAATCTGGTTCAGTCCCTTGTGTTTGCTTCAGCCTCAATAAATCTTACCAGCATACCTCATTCTCCCATGTATGTTCCTTGAAATGCTTTTCTTCCAACACCTGAGGATCCCATTTTCACGGGCAACATCTGGACTGGGAAGTTGAAAGCTCTACATCAAAACCATAAAGATTAAATAAATACACGCACCAGGAATGCTGAGTATTGAGGAGCCCCCAGCCCTCTTCCCCCAGCTTAGCTCCCAGAACACTGGCAGCCAGGTCTTAAGCTTCCCAGGCAGGAGGCTTAAAACTGCTCTGCAGCATCTGAGCAGCCTGAGAGAAATGACCCAAAGACATTGAAATTAGGGGATGCTCCAGAAATGGTCCACCTAGCCAGCTCATCCTACAGTGAAGCTCAGAGTCAACCAGCCCTGCCTTGAGCTTGGAGCTCCCAGTTAGCTTCTGGGGCCTCAGCTCTTTATCACGAAGACAGATATAAAACGAACAACTGGAAAGCAACCTGGAGTCTATATAGGGAGAAGAAAACATAATTAACGTCCTCAGAGATGACAGACAATCCATGCAAAAAGAACAGAATGCTATTTAAAAAGAAACACATAGAGAACAAAAAGAACCTGTGGAAATTAGAAACATGAGAGCACAGATGACAAATTAAATAGAAAGGCTGGAAAAGAAAGTTAATGGGAAATATCCCAGAAACTAGAGCAACAAAACAAAGAGATAGATAATGAAAGAGAAAAGTAGTCTGACGTTTAAATAATAGACAGCACCTCAGAAAGAGGGAATACAGAAATAGAGAAAAAATTAGCAACAAAATTATTCAAGAAGTTTTCCCGGAACAGAAGGACATGAGTTTCCCAAATTAAAGGTGCTACCAAGTACCCAACACAGTGGATGAAAATAGATCAAGGAACATCGCTGGATAATTTCTAAACATGGGGTACCCTTGGGACCAAGTAAAGATCCTACGGGTTTCCATAGAGATAAAATAGGTCAATTATAAGGATCAGGAAACACACTGACTTCAGACTTTTAAACGCAAAAAGACCATGGACAGAGGTTACCATTCTGGGTAAGATGGCGAGCCCACTCTCCACCTGGAATCTGCCATATAACACCTGGATAGAGGGACAAAGCAACTGTTTGAGGACTCTGAAAATTAAATAGTAGCAGGCACATTGAGGAAAATGACCAGATTCCAAAGTATCACCAAGCCAGCGGTATCATTTTTCCCTTGAGCACACACAGTCTTGACTCAAGGCAGTGTGACAGTGATGGCAGCAATAGCCTGCAGTGCCTAAAACATGGAATATTACTCAGCAGTAAAAAGGAGCAAATTATTGACTCATACAATAGACTGGATGACTCAAATGAATTTTGCTAAATGAAATAAGCCAGATCCAAAAGACTATTGTATGGTTCCACGTATTTAACATTCTGGAAAAGGCCACAATACAGGAACAGAAAACAGAGCAGTGATTGTCAGGGAACAAGGCGCAGGAAGGGCTGACTAACATGGGGCAGCATGGGAGAGTTCTGTGATGGAATTTTTCTATATCGTGACTGTCGTGATGATTATAACCCATAGACCACGAAGAATGAAATTGGCTATATGTAAATTTAAACAAACAAACCAGGATGTGGGGAACCTGAAAAGGAATATAAACTCTAACAAGTTAACCTAAGTGTATCACATAACCACCCCAAAAGGGGTGAAGAAAAGAACCTTGGAACTTTGAAAACACTATCTTAACAGGATACGGAAAGGCTTAAGACAAAAGGAACTCAACACAAATACTGTACTCTAATTAATAAATTTGTTTCTCACTGGATTAGCAATTCTCAAATCACTTATGTATACACTACAGTTGAACTAAACAGTAGATACGGTGTAGACATGAGAGCCAGGCTTCTGACAGTCAGAAAAAATAGTTTCAAACAAGGGAAAGGGAAAGGCTGGAATGAACCCCGTAGTGTTAGATGGAATCGGAGGTACCAGTATGAACCCATATTTTAAAAATTGTATACAGATTGATGGATAAAGTAAATATAAATATGTGTGTATACGTGGGTTATTATACATGGACATATTTCCTAGCTCTGCCTGCTGAGATAGGCTAGAAAAATGACACCCCAATCACAGTGAACATACCTAGTGTCCAAATGTTGGCTTATAGATACTATGATCCATTACAGGGAACCAGAGCTCTTTGGGAGGAGCTGGGAAAGGGAAAATATAAGACAGGCCTGGAGGATCTTGTGGTGTGCGAAGGTAAGAGAGCGCTGAGACAAGACGGAGGCACAGCATGGAAAGGACACAGGAACCCAACCTGGAAGAGCTGCCAATGGCCAAAGCTGGAACACTGTGACCTTCAGCATCAATGACAATGTAGTTAGATTAGAGCCCATGGGATACAATCAATACCCATGAGTCCACACTGATGTAAGTAAAGAAGGAAGGAAGAAAGGAGAGGAAAGGAAAGAAGGATTCAAAAGGAATGAAAGGGGGGAGAAGGGGCAGCTCCTCCTTGCAGAAAAACCCCAATTAACAAATACAGAAAAAATGAAGAAAGTACAGAATCACCATTAAACACCACAGAAATAAGTCTTTCAGGTAAAATTCACCAATGGATGTTACAATTACTGGGCAAAAGTTTGAGGAGAAATGGGATATTTGCATAATCTAAGCCTCTCTCCCAAATAATAACTAAAAAAAGGAAAACAGTAACTTTACAGCAGAGAAACCCAGCCCCTCAGTCCAATGATCAAGGTTAACATCCTCGGCAATAAGAATTATAGATGTCGTGAATCTCCTGATATGATACACTGAGAAGGAAGGGCATGTCCTTCTGTGGCATCCTTGCTAAAAATCCATGAGAGAGCAATAGGCAAACCCAAACGGAGGGACAACCTACAAAATAACTGACTGGTATTCTTCAAGAGTGACAAAATCATGATGGACAAGAGAAGACTGGGGAACTGTCACAGACTGGAAGAGACAAGGGAAATGACAAACAAATGCAAGGTGAAATCCTGGATTAGATCCTGGGGCACAAAAAGGACATTATAGGAAAACCTGGTAAACTCTACATAAAGCTGTAGTTTAGTTCATAGTACTGTATCAGAGTTCTTCCTGGTTTCACTCAGTGGACTGTGATTATGTAAGATGTAGACATTAAGAGAAGCTGGGCAAAGAAGAGAGGGCAATCCTCTGTACAATTTTTACTTCTCTGTAAGTCTAAACTTATTGCAAATACAAAGCTTTTTCAAAGCACATATGATGTTAAAATAAGTCATCTGACATCATACAT
>PVJI01030871.1:0-13701 GCA_004026765.1 Micronycteris hirsuta
ACCGTGCCGGAGAAACTGCCTGCCCAGCCGGGGTCAGGCCCTGAGGAGGTCATCACGCCAGCCCCGGATCCGAGGCACGGGCCCGCCCGTGTTTAGAGAGGGCGAGGGCAAGCTCGGGAAGAGTTTCAATCTTGCGCACACCCGTCCCTCAAATGCCACCGCCTCGGGGAGGCAGCGTCCCTGCCAGAAGCGGTTTCAAGGTTAATGGCTCCCCGGCAGAGAGTCAATTAGCGAAGGAAGCTCACTCATCTCCGGGTTCGACACCAGCAGAGTGAAACGCCTCAGACCCCAGCCAGGACCGGGTTTGCAGAGCTGAGCGCGCGTCCGTTTTGTTTCTTGGTAAGAAAGTCATCATCTAACTAAATGCAGCATGGAGCTGGGTCGCAGCAGGACTTGGGCCCTCAGAGCACAGGCAGCCGGGAGGGGCCTCCCTCCTGTCGCGGGACACGGTCCCCCGGCCACCGGTCCCACCGAGCCTGACGCCTGCCTGCCCCACCTCACTGTGCAGTCGGTGCCTTCCTTTCCTCAGTGACCGGGCGCGCTGGCCCCTCCCCCAGTTCTCCCCTCGTTTGTTCCCTCTGGTGTCTCTTGGCCAGTTTCTGAACTGCGCTGGTCCTGGACATTCCGCACCTGCACTGCATGGACCCGTGTCCGAGGGCGCCCACCCGCTCCTCGTGGGCGTCGTGGGGCTGCCCCTGCTGCTGGCCGCACACCCCTGCCCTCGTCCACGTGTGCAGGAAGCCCCCCCCAGGGCCACCCTCCCCCTCCTGCCGCGCCCCCGTCCGTGTTGCTGAGCCCCCCTGTCTCCTGCTGTGCCCAGGCCGTTCGTTACTTCGGGAGGGGTCAGCCCAGTCCCGCCACGCCTGACGGGGCGCGGTTTCCAGCCCAGGA
Organism: Micronycteris hirsuta; assembly: GCA_004026765.1. NCBI lineage: Eukaryota > Metazoa > Chordata > Mammalia > Chiroptera > Phyllostomidae > Micronycteris > Micronycteris hirsuta. The sequence continues at coordinate 892 of PVJI01030871.1, forward strand.
CAACTGACCCTCGCTGCTCCGCCTGATGGCCCGGGGCCCCCACAGCCGTCATTCTGAGCCTCCTCTCTGTGCGAACCCCAGAGGAGCTCGCCCAGCGCCTGCCGCAGCCACACGAGGGTCAGGTGCGGGCTCTCAAACACGGACGCAGCGGTTCTTCGGAAAACTGGGCTCCTGCCTAAACTCGCCACGTCCGCAAGTCTCTCCTGTGCCTCAGTGTGATATGAGTCTTTTCTCAACACAGCTTCTCAAACTTCTCACAAAATCGATTCCTAGTGTTTTATTTTCTGTCTTTTCTTCCCTTGTATCTGTAACTGGTGACTATGGTCTTTGTATAAGAATTAGGTGTATTGATTTTGTGACCTGCATTATGTTACATTTTTGAACTTTCTCCCCATGTTCAGTGACGTTTTCCTCTGTTTGCAAATCGCAGTAAACACCGAGGCCCTGCTCCCTTCCCTCCCCCCAAGTTTGTTCCCCGCGCACGGACGGTGCCTGTGGAACGCGTTACATGATGTGGGGCTTTGGGATTTTCCTGCTCACTCTCACCGTTAAAGAGGCTGTTTGTTTTCCTTTAATATCAGGGGTGATTCTGGTTCTTTGTTTGAGACAAACATTCTGATCTACTAAAGAACGACCCACCCATTCCTTTTATCGTGAGCATGACTGTTTGAAGCCAGGACGGACACTGAGTTTTGTCGTCACCGAAGCCGAAGGAGCAGAGAGGCTGTTTTGCCAGGTGCGGCAACGCCCCCCTCGGGGTCTCTGTCACCACGAAAACCCCCTGCACGTGCGCAGCCAGAGGCCCAGGGCGACAGGGAGGCGGGAGGCGGGAGGTGGGCTGCCCAGGGCATCCGGGACTGGAGGCCGACAGGCCTCCTGCCCTGAAATGACGGCAGGTGCGGAGCAGGTGCTCCCCGCACAGGGACCAGGAGAGGGCCACACCTGCCTCACTGCAGCCCAGCAAGGTGACCTTCGCCCCCACCCCTGCCCCCCCACCCCTGTGCTGGGAAGCAGGCCTCCGCTCTGATCCCCACCCTGCCGCACTGGCTGGGGGGTGGGGGGGGGGGCGTCCATCACCTACAGTGAAAATCTCATGGACGACAGTGGATTTCTTGTCTGAAACCGGGGGCTGGGGGAAGTGGCACCCGTTTCTCAGGTACTGGAGCAAAGAGCCACCCCCTTCATGCCTGTGCCTGCTGAAAACCCCCTTTAGGAACAGAGGGGGTAAAGGCAGGCACGCGCAGAGAACAAAGGTCAGTGGCGCCGGCAGCCCTCAGAGGGCGGCTGCAGGACGTCTCAACACGAAGGAAGTGAGAGCGGGAGCGGGGCTGGGGCTTTGCAGAGGAGGGGACGCTGAAACTGGTAAAAATGGGGCAAATCTAGCAGAAGGTCTGTTTTCTCAAGAGTCCTTAAATACGCTCAGCGGCTGAAGCGAAAACGCCTGCGTCGCCGTCCGTGGCGTCCGAGAAGCACTTACAGCAATGACGGTGGGGGCGGGGGGAGGCGTCTCGGTGGCAGCAAGGTCCCCCTGTCTCGCCCCAGCAGGGAGCCCCGGTCCCAGTGGACCAGACGCTGTGGACATGCAAGGGGCACCGGGCACGACCTCTGAGATGGCACGCCAGGTGAGAGGACCAGCACGTCGAGGTGGGATCCCAAATGCACACGCAGCCCACGGGAAGGCGAGGAAAGAGAAGCAGAAAAAGACTAAATAGAGGAAACAAGAAAAATAAATAGAATGGCAGGTTTAAGCCCTGACACACGAGTGGCAAACACAAGGCCCGCGGGCCGAACCCAGCCCTTCACCTGGTTTATCTGGCCCGGCACCTGGTTTTGACCCGGCCCCGGGTGCGGAGTTGAACTTACAGAGCCCTCTGAAGGCAGCTGCAGGCTGGTGCGGCCCCAGCGACAGTGAGTCTGGCACCCCTGCAGCACATCAACAATGACCTTAAACGTAAATGGCCTAAATGAACCAATTAAAAGGCAAAGATTAACAGGTGCCTTTTTTAAAAAAAAAAAAAATCACAATCCAAAACATTCTGTCCTTAAGAAACACACTTCAAATATAACAACGGAGGAAGGTTCAGAGTAAAACGACGGGAAAAGATACTCCACGCCAATGTCAATGAAGAAAAAGGCAGGAAGAGGTCCATTAAGATCAGACAAAAGGCTTCAGAGATAAAGAATTACTGAAAAGAAACAATGCGTAATGATACAAGGACTGATCCACCCAAATACATGAACAATCCCAAAAACGCACCAATCGCAGAGTCTTAAGATACGTGAGGCAAAGCTGGCTGACTTCCTGGAGAAACAGGAAGGGAGATCAGAGACCCTTCAATGCAGCACTTCCAGCAACCGACAGGCCTGTGAGCACGCGGCCCATTACCTACTGGATACAAAGAGAGACTCTGCAGGGGCAGCAAAAGACACATTGTTTCCAAGTGACCGGGGAACATGTACCCAGATAGATTACATCCAGCCCTAACGCCACCTCAACAGGTTTAAAAGACTTAAATCACATGTAACATTTTCTCTGACCATAATGGGATCTAATTAGAAATCGATACAGAAAGACAACAGGAAAATCTTTAAACACTTAGAAATTAAACAAGACACTTCTAAATCACCCCTGCGTCAAAGAGGACATTTCAAGTAGATAAAATAAAGACACAGAAGGAATGAAAACAAAACCACACCGACGACAGCGTGAGGGAGGCGCTGGAAGAGGTGTGCAAACTTGCGTAAGGAACGAGGAAAGCTGTCCCGTCGACGCTCTCAGTTTCTGCCCGAGAAACCGGGAAAGGTGAGTGCAGTGACCCCAAGCCACTGGAGGACAGGAAAGAGCAACTAGCAGAAATCGATGAAATTGCAAACAAGAAATCAATTGAGGAAAATCAATGAAACAAAAAGTTGGTTCTTTGAGAAAACAATCAATAAAATCGGTAACCCTCTACCAAGGCTAATTAAGACGAGAGGACGCACGGCCAGCATCGGGGATGCAACACCGGGAGCGCTCCGGAGCTCTCGCCGCCGCCCGGCGGACCCCGCAGGGTGACCAGGCGGTGCTTCGAGGGACGCCACGCTCGCTCAGACATTTGACACCTCAGAAAAAACGGGCTGGCTTCTCAGCCCACAGGCTACCAGCACTCAAGCAAGACGCACTGGACAACCCGGGGAATCCTGAAGCCACGGAAGGAGTTAACTTTGTGATTTAAAAAGCACACGAGTGACTATTGACTAAGGCACCACGGCAACCAAGTGGAAAGGTGGCCTCCCAGCAAACGGGGCGGAGCCGCTGGGCACCCCCAGGCAAGCCCACCAAAGCGAGCGGAAGCCCTCCCCCAGACCTCAGACCTCACACAGCAACCATCTCAAGTCGGATCATGGACGTAAGCATAACATCCCATAACATTCACAAAAATCCGATAAACTCCTTGGGGCCTGGGGCTGGGTGAAGAGTTCTTAGATTTGACAGGAGACTCAAAAACAGGAGCACGTGATAAACCGCGCATCTTCGCGACGAGAACCTTCGCCCTGTGAAGGGGAGCAGGCACGTGCGGAGCGGGAGATCCGCACCAACACGTATCCAACAGCGGCTTTGTGTCCAGAGAACGGAAAGAACGCTGATGACTCGGCAGTGAAGGAAAACCAGCCGCACCGTCATTGGAAACCGGGCAAAGACGCGATGCTGAAGAGCACAGGTCCACCAGGGACGAGCTGCCCAGGGCCATCGCCGAGCGGGAACACGGAGTCGGGCTCGGCCAGCGACGGGCACACAGCTCTCGGCGTGGCGCACACAGGACAGCCCCGACGCTGGCGAAGCGGCGGAGACAGGGGATCCCTCCTTTGCTGTGGCCAGGTTGTTACAGCCACCCACCTGCAGGGTCACTGTGCGGATGGGCTTCCTTCCTGCGTCACCGGCAGCCACACCATCCTGGGGCTTGTCCTGGTGTGTGTTTCTGACGGGCCCACTCCCAGCCACGGGCAGCTCTGGGACCCCGGCCCCCCCACCTCAGAGGATCCCTGCACAACACGCCCTGCACAGCTGCCACCGCGTCCTTCACCACCGGGCCACAGGCTTGGACGCCTTCCAGCACTCGGTGTCTACCGAGCTGAAGTCTGCTCGGCAAACCCGTCCGGGATGAGGCCCCAGACAAAGTCGTGGGTTGGAGGTGGTTTCCTGGCACAGGAAAACTCCAGGGCCCTCGCACGCCCTGCCCGCAGGCGCCCATTGGCGTCAGGGCTGAGCTGACACAGGCCCTGTGCTTAGGCAACTTCCTTAAACCCCGGGGTGGGGAAGACAAGACGGGGCAGCGCTGCTGGGCTCGGGCCTCCCGCACGCCCACACAGGGCACCCCCCCACCGTGCACGCTTTCTCACACACATGTGCACCCGTGTGCGCACTGTCACACACTCACCGCACACGGGGAGAGACTCTCACCAACCTCAGCAGCTCGAAAATCCTCAGGCTCCTCACTGCGGCCTGGTGGGCGCAGAGCAGGGCCCCACACCCCCACCTGTGTGCCCGTCCCTGGTTCCACGCCGCATTGGGGGAGGAGCAGTCCGGACTCTTCAGTGGCCGCAGGCAGACGGCAGAGCCACGGCAGCACCCAGCACCTTCCCTGCCTGACGCCACGGCCGCAGATCCCTGGGGACAGCGTTTGCTGTGAGGTCAAAGCCACCTGTAACGCTTCCCTGGGACAGCAGCCCCCGTCCCAACCTCTCCCCGTCCTGGAAGGCCAGCCCCCAGGCTCAGGAGAGATGACGCCCGATGACACGGGTGCCACTTCTGAAGGGCCTCTGCCCGAAGCTGACCATGCGGGAAGTCCCCTCTACCCCCAGCCACCTCTCCCGTGACTCCCGGTGGCCCCAGGTGTGGAGGAGTCTAGTCTGAGTGTGGACTCCATGGGCTCCATGTCCCCGTGGGAGCTCCCAGCCGATGAGGGGACCTGCCAGGAGGGGAAGAAGTCTGGGGAGTGTGGGCAACGGTAAGAGGGGGTGCCATGGGGTGACAGAGGGCCCCAGAGGCAGGAAGTGGCTACCTGGAGAACCTCCCCTGCTCAGCCTCTGGGGACTGGTCCTGAGGATCGTGTGGTTGGGCACCTGCAGGAAACTCAGGAGTGGCAGACACTGACCGGACCCCATGAAATGCCTGGAAGCCCACAGCTTTTTAGGGGTCTCCCTGAGGGGTCGGCCCTCAGGGGCTGCCCACAGCCTACAGCTCAAGGGCACGGTGGGTCTCCCCAGTCCCTGTCCCACCAGGCCCAGCTGCCTCGTCCTCCCCTTTGCCACCGAGCCTGCCTCCCAGCGAGCCCCACCGGCCGAGACCCTGCCCTTGTGCCCAGCACATGTGGCCTTCAGGCAAATGTAGATGGTGTGGCCTTTGGTGGGGCAGCGTCTCCGGTCTGCCAGGCTCTGCCAGACCCTGAGTCCTAGGCCCCAGGCTGGGCCGGTCCAGATGCCCATGTTTCTGCCTGGCCTCGTGGGCGCCTCAGGCTGAGACACCTGTGAACCCTGAGGGGGGAAAAAACACCTACAAGGAAGGGCTCCCGGTGGCTCACGGGGCTCACATTTGTAGACAGGAGAGCCCCCACCCGTTTCTGCACAGGGGCCCCTCCTGCAAACCACCCTTCAGGGAGCAGCCTGCACTGCACCCCGCCCCCTGGGCCACCCTCATAGAGGAGCCCCTGGGATCCTGTGTCGGCCAATAGGACTGAGGCTTTTCCCACATAATTGGAGCTGTGCGGTTCTGACCAATCAGAGCAGTGCCTTCGGACCAATCAAACTGTGAGGATTTGAAGTCCTCATCTGCATGAGGATGGACCCATCGGGGACCAGGAATGGGGACTCCTGTCCACACAAGGCAGCTCCCCTCGGGGTCTGGAGGGCACCTTCCCCGAAGGCCCGGGGTGGAGCGGAGGAGCTGACCTGGGCCTGACCGGGGCGCCACAGCCGGGAGGCAGCACAGCCGGGAGGCAGCACAGCCGGGCTGTCCCGGGGCCGTGCGCTCACCACGCTCTCGAGCCGTCGGCACCGACTCAAGCCTTCATCTTCCCGCACTCAGCTGGGGACTCTTGTTGGTGTCTGAACCGGCACCGACGGCCAGGCCTCTGGCTGATGCTCGCGCTCAAAGAGCAGCAGCTCTCCAGCCCCAGCAGGTCGGAGACCCAGCTGAGAAGCTCACGGCCTCACCCCACGCCCTGCTCCCTGGCGGCCTTTGGAGGGGGGCTGCCCGCGCCCCCCGCTGGCCCAGCTACAGCTTCGGGGCGCCTGGGGGGCCCTGCCCTGGGACAGGGGGCTGCTGAGCAAGAGCGGGGCCGTCAAGTGTGAGATGTTCACTCAATTATTTGACTAACAAATTAACTCTGTTCGTCATTAAAAAAAATGGAATTGATTTTTTTAATTGGGTGCACGAGAGTCAAAGCAAACCCACTTTTAAGATGCATGTAGCATGACAGTGACTATTTCTGGCACAATAAAGCCAATTATTTTTAAACGGAAAATCCAGTGCTGACAAGATGACATGCACAGCAACAGTTGGGTGGTTATTCTCGTCCGGTTTTGAGCAATGAAAAGTCAAAGCTTGCAAAGGGCTCCACACGCACATTGACAACAAGTGTGCGGCTGTCCCTGCCTGGGGTGGCAGGCCCTTGCCACCTCGGTGCCTGGCACCTGGCAGGAGGATGGCCCACCCGCCGACGCTGGCCCCCGCAACCCCGGGACGCAGGTGCGGACGGCGGGCAGGGTCACCTTTTCGGTTGAGCACATCTTGGGCGTCACTCTTCTCTGCTTTCATCCCACACGTGGCTGATCACTGAATCGGGCCACCTGTGTGTCCCCTCCTTGCATGTGGCCACTCTTGGGGCCAAGCCAGCCCACTCATCTTCTCTTGCCCAGATCTCCGTCTCCCTCCTGTCCCCGCATCTGCCACCAGAACCCCCTTTCAAAACACCAGCTCCTGCCCCTCTCTGCTTAACTCCTGCCCCGGGCTCCTCCCTGCCTGCCAGGTGACACCTGCCTCCTGATGGTACCCGGTCCTCCCAGAACCATCCCTGCTCCCTGTCCACATGGCCATAGGCCTGCTGCCCTCCCTGTCTCCCCACAGAAGGCTCTGGTCTCTTCCCCACAGGGCTCTGTGCTCCCCTCACCAGATGGGCAACTCATCCACCTCTCCTAGTCCCAGCTCCAACGTGGGAGGCTTTTTACCCGCCCCTCCACCTCCTGTGGAGTCACGCCCTCACCCGCTCGGGGCCCCGCACCCTCACTTCCACTGTCCCGGTCCTCTGACTCACGGGCCCTACGAGGCTCTCTGTCCGAGTCTCCGCGAAGCCACTCCAGCCACAGAGATCCTGCTGACCTCACAAACGGAGCGGTAAGGAGGCTGGAAACAGCCCGGAAAGTAAGCCTGCGGCACACTTGCTCCTCTTCGGAAGAACTATCCTGACCTGGCAGCTACCGGAGGCCAACAGCGGTCAGGGGAGGCTCCACTCTCAGTACTGTCCGCAGGTGGACACGTCTCCTCCCAGCCTGTCCCGTCAGCGCGGTTGGCTAATTCCGGCAAAGCTGCGTTGCCGTGGGCAGGCAAGGTCTGGGGAGAACGCTTGCATACAGCTACCGGATCCCGAGGGCGGAGCAGAGTCTTCCTGACCCCTGTGCCTCCCTCATGACCATGGTGGGTGCCCAAAACACATCGGCACACCTGTGTCCCCATGACACCGCCAGGTTTCCTGAGGACAGCACTGGGTCTGAGTTGTGTGGGTGGCCGCGGGTTCTCAGTGAACGCCGGTGGTGCAGGCCTGGCTGGCCTCTCAGCCCCGACGGTGCGGCTGCCCGTGGCCTCTCCACTCACCGCCCGCCAGAGACGCGGCCCAAGTTTGCAGCCCTGAGCCCGCGCATCCCACGTGCACAGAGCCCCTGCTCGGGGCTGCCGGAGTGTCTTCTTCCCCGAGCTCGGGGGCCCCCCTGGAGACGGAGTCCTTCCAGCCCTTTACACAGGTCGGTTCCTCAGGGGACAGCATGCAACTCGCAACAGGACTCAGGACAGGGATTGGGAATGAGAACTAATAAGAACAAGCAATAATAACTATGTGTTGCAAATTAATAATTATTAATATTGTTAATATATTTATAATTAGCATGACAGCAATAATGTCACCATTACTATTAAGTATATTGATAATTATTATTAATATATTATTGACAACAATGCTCATTCTCCCTATCAATTTCTCAGCGTTATCATTCTCTCTCTCTTCTCCACAAACAAGCGCTGGGGGCCACTTTCACCTGGACACTCCCGTCCCAGCCCCTGCCCCCACGTGGGGACCGCGCAGAGCCCTGGCTGGACTTCCCTGGGTGCACCTGCTTGTCCTGCTCCGTTTGAGTCCTTGGGTCAGCGAGGAGCCAGTCACCCGCTGCCCACATTTCTGGAGCTTTTCTTGCTACAGGACTGTTACTAAACTGTCTCCAGAGAATCTTTATGCAACAAAGTTGCTGAGGTCTTGTGTATCTGAAAATATCCTATTTTGCCCTGTGCATAAATGATAGTTCAGCTAGATATAAAATCCCGAGTTTAAAGGTTGCTGTCCTTCAGCACGGAAGCCGTGTTCCTGCATTCCGTATGGCCACTGACGGACATGATGTGAATTGACCAACGCTCCTGGAAAAATACTGGCTTTTTTCCCTTTGGAAGTTTTAGGATGTTATCTCCTTAGGGTTCATACATTTCTCTATAGTATATGGAGGTGGGGTTCTCCCTCCCGCTTTATTGAGATTGTGCCCCACCACCCGTCATCCTTGTCCCCCTTAGCAAGTCACCTCGGCTATAAAATACCAGTGACGAGATCACACAGCCTCGCGTGGAAAGCAGCAGACAAAAACTCGTGTAAGTTTTACACGGTATGGCTGGGCGGGCTGTCATTACTATGTTCTGCGCTTTGCAAAGAAACATCCTTGTGGGTTTTATCTCTGTTATTACTTCGCAAAGGTTGTACCAAAAATCCCCATGTCCCTTCACCCGGGCCCCCCAGTTGTGAACCTTCCCCCCACTGGATTTGTCATCAGACAGACAGACGCACATGTACACATTTGTGAATAGTTATTCTCCCCTAAACTGTTGGAAAGTTCATTGTGAACATTATGTCCTTTCCCCTAAAAGACAAATGCTCTCTGTATGTCCTGAGCACGGAGGCGCTCTTCACAGGGAATCAAGCAGTAATGTAACACGCCGAAGCCAGTAACCCAGACTCCACATCCCTACGTTGCTGCCGTCCCAACACGTCCCCTGTGGCCCTTTGCCCAGGCCAGGGCCCCGGCCGGTGTCACAGGCTTCGATGACTCTCTGGCCCCTTCAGACTCCCTCTTCCGGGAACTTCCTCAGCCTCTGCCTTCCCTGAACTTGGCTGTGGACAGTACAGGCAGTTATTTTGCAGGGTGGCCCCAGGGTCGGATCCAGGTGGCACATTTGGGGCAGGGCCACCCCGGAGGTGAGGACACGGGAGTCGCCACAGCACAGAGAGAGGCAGCGGCTGGCTGCTCGGTCACTGGCCAGCAGACACCTCCCCGTTGCTGCGCAGCGGGCATGCAGGAAGCCACACCCGACACGCCTGCAGCGGCCTCGCTGGCCCTGTCCGCACCTGCAGAGACCCCGGCCCAGCTCAGCCTTGGCAGCTGTGAGCTCGGCCTCCCACCCCGGTGTCCCCTCCACATCGCTCAGCTCAGTGTCACCGCAGGGAGGAGCTCCCCTCACCCCGCTCACCCACTCCTCTGCTTCACATCGGCGTGAACGCGGGGCTCTTGCACATTCTATGGGTGATAATCACCCTGTTGTTATTGATGTTGATGCTCCAGCTGTCCCATCTTTGGCCATTGAGGGACTCTGAGTGAGTGCCCCCTGGGTGACACCTGCACAGGGCCACGCATGCCCTGGGGATGGCAGGAAACACGTGGCTGGTCAGTGGCTGTCCTCACAGAACCCCGGGGGCTCAGATGCGTATCAGGCGCCGGCCCTGTGGTGCAATCTGCTCGTCCTGCGAGGGAGCCTCCTCCCGCCAACCTCCCGACCTCACTCAGCCTGACTCACGCACACACCTGCCGGGCAGCCCCTCCTCGCCAGCACAGGGACCCCTGGCTGGGGCGGCGCCTGCGCCCTGAGCCGCGGGCACCAAGCTCCACCTGCCCACCCCACATACCCGGTGCTGGGAGCGAGACACGCTGTTTGGAAAAGCATTTGGCAGCATCAAACAAAAATCATGAAGTTGTTTATTCCAGCTTACCTCGTGGTAACATTTCTGGGAAACCATTCTAAGAGAAAATTCCAAAAATGAACAAAAGCCTATGCATGAAGAGGTTTACTGCGGAATTATACAGCTCGCAGAGTAAATTAGATGCCTGTCATTGGGGAATGGAAGGTAATTTATGGTGCACAGAATGGACTGAATATTATATTGCCCCTAAAAGTTCTCAAGATAATTAAGTGGCAAGAAAACGATGCATTATTAAAGAGGAGAACGCGAGCGGGGTGGTGGACAGCGGTGCCCACGGCAACACGGGTCCAAAGCTGTCCCCTGCTGAGCGGCTGACATCAGAGCTCCTAGTGGGCAGGGAGTGGGAGGGCCCAAGGCCTCTGCACAGGCGGGCGGGGCCTCACAAGGGCTGGGGGTCCTCACCTCAAACGGCCCTGGCTGTAAGCGGAGGCGTGGGGGCCACGCAGTGAGCACTGTCCAGGGCAACGCCAGGGCCGTCTGCTGCCTTGGGCCCCGCCGGGGCGGGCAGGCCTGGAAGTGACCGTGGGGACGGACTGCGGAGCCCAGGCATGCGTGAAGGGATAAGGAAACAGTGAAAACCGGACGGAGGCCCCCAGCCTCCGGCTGCATCTGGGTGTTGACCTGCCCCAGCACCTTCTCAGGTTCAAGTCTCATCATTGAAACTTCAGCATGGGGTTTTCCCAGGCCTTTCCTTCTTTCACATGATTTTGCTTTAGCAGAAAAACACCAATATCACTCTAACACATTCTTTTGCAGATGAAAAGAATCAGCTTTTCACATGCAACGTGACTGCAGGATACTGGGAGCAGCGTGGCCGCGGGTCCGTGGATCTGTGGGCCCATGGATCTGTGGGTCTGTGGGTCGCGAGACTGCAGGACGAACATGGAGGCCAGGGCCCAGGTTTTGCAGACGCAGATCAACGATGTTCTCTGACCAGCAGCTCTCCCCTCGTGGGGAACGGGACGGTCTGGGTGACCGGTGTGGTGTGGTAGCCCTGGGACTCCTGCACTGTCCCCTGCCCCAGAGTTGAATTCGGCCCTCGCCTGCCCAGACCACCGCTGTAGGTGCCAAGCCAGCCCCTCAGCCTGGCAGGACCAAGACACGCTTCCTCTCTCATGGGGGCTGCACAAGGGGTCGTGGGGCCCAGCATCGTGGTGGCCAGGGTGAGGGGCGGGGGAGGCAGGTCTCGATGAGCAGATAGCACTCTGCCTAAGAAGCCAAGTGGCGGCCCACGGGTGTTATCTGAGCCGGCCATCAGCAGCGGATTGAATGCTCCTCCAGTCTCCTCCGCAAAGCCAGTGACCTGCAGTGACCTGCACACAGGCAGGGCGGGGCGAGGCCCAGGAGGAGGGCACAGATGGTCTCCAGGGAGGACGGAGACGCCAGAAGAAACCTGAGCCACAGGAGCACGAAGCCCGGCCTGGGGCTGGGGCTGCAGCAGGTCTGGCCCTGGCTCCGGGCTCGGGCTCCAGGCCTCACAGGGGCGGGCTGCGTGGGCAAGAGTGGGGGCGGGTGGGCGGGCACCACACCTCCAGGTGCCTTAGGGTCTGAAGACTCTCCACTTGGTGCTCAGGGCAGGCCGAGGCCGCCTGGGCTGGATGCACTCTCTCCTCTGATGAGAAGACGGGGCTCCCAGAGGCCTCCGAGGTGGCCGAGCAGCAGGGACCCAGCCATCAAGGCCCCCAAAGTCCTGGACCCTCCGGTCACCAGCACGGCCATCCTGCCTCTGGCCGCAGGCTGGGGACCCGCCCCAGTCGCCCACAGTGGCTCCCCACACCTGCAGCACGTGCTGCTCCCTGTGAGGAAGCCCTCGAGTCCTCCGGGAGGCGGGCAATGATCCGGTTCGCCCCGTGGCCCGCCCAGGAGAGGCCTTCCACCTCTGACCCCGACTCTGTGAGACACAGAGCCGGACCCAGAGCTCGAGGGGTCCAGTTACCAGAGTATTTGCTGTCCAAACCAGGTTCTTATCACTTCTGCCATCTGTCCCAATTCTGGAGGGTCACACGCAGCTCCAGGGTCCCCTGTGTCTCTGGGAGAGAGGGCCCGAGCGGGGCTGGGTCCTGCCTTTGGGGACAGCTACCTTCAGCTGCCCCACTCTTGGCCCTATGACATATCCCGCCTGAGACTTTAAACCCAAGTACCCAAATCCCCCACCCCCAGGGGCACACAAGGCCCAGGGCCACATGCTGGAGAGGCAGAGACGCATGTCCCTCCACCCTGTGCAGTCTCTGCTGGGAGGGGGGCTGGCCCCAGAACACTTGGATCTGCTTGGAATGAAGTCTGTCAACAGGGAACGTATTTGTCACCACAAGAGAAGCCTTGGCCTGATGTCCCCGGTGCCAGGTGACACTCTCCTATCCCCACAGGGTGGTGTCCAGGGCATGGACTAGCCTCTCAGACAACTGAGCTGCAGGGCTGAGCAAAGAACGGAGACCACAAAACAGAGGAGGGAGCTGCCTGCAGCGTCCACTGTCCAGGGCCTCTGGGAGGATCCGGGCCATGACCCCGGGCGTGACCCCCAGCCGTAACCAGGTGTGAAGGAGGG
>PVJI01030872.1:0-13696 GCA_004026765.1 Micronycteris hirsuta
CGTGCCCTCCATAGTGATTCTTGAAAACCCTTCTCCCCTTTGTCCCCTCCCCCCTCCCTCCTGGCTATTGTTAGACTGTTCTTAATTTCAATGTCTCTGGTTATGTTATGCTTGCCTTCTGCTTTTGTAAGATTCTCTCCTTATTTTTAATCTTGGGTAATGTAATTATGATGTGTCTTGGTGTGTTCCTCTTTGGTTCCAACTTTTTGGGGACTCTCTGAGCTTCCTGGGCTTCCTGGAAGTCTATTTCCTTCACCAGCTTGGGGAAGTTCTCCTTCAATATTTGTTCAAATAAGTTTTCTATCCCTTGTTCTTTCTCTTCTCCTTCTGGCACCCCTATGACTCGGATGTTGGGACATTCAAAGATGTCCTGGAGGTTCCTAAGCCTCTCCTCACTTTTTTGAATTCTTGTTTCTTCATTCTTTTCTGGTTGGATGTTCTTTTTCTTTCTGCTGGTCCACTCCATTGATTTAAGTCCCAGTTTCCTTCTCATCCCTTCTCATTTGTTCAAGTAATTGCGACAATTTTTCTTCGAATTCTGCGAGCATCCTGATTTTAGTATATGTGCTGCCGAAGCGAGCACTGTGAACATCCTGATTACCAGTGCTTTGAACTGTGCATCTGATAGGTTGGCTATCTCTTCATCACTTAGTTGTATTTTTTCTGGAGCTTTGATGTGTTCTTTCATTTAGGCCATTTTTTTTTCTCAGTGCGCCTGTTATTTTAAGGGATAGAGCCTTAGGTGTTTACCAGGGTGGGGTAACCCACATAGTTGTGTTGTGATGCTGTCTGTGGGGGCGGCGCCTGAGAGAACAATGGCACTTGCTCTGTTCTCCGCACTTCCCTAGCTACCCACAAGCAGGTTGGGTCCTTCTTTGCTGGCTCCAGGGTGAGTGGGCGGGCCTGCACAGTTCCAAGTCCCTGTGCGTCTCCTGAACAAACTCTCCTGTGAGGCCAGGAGTTCCTCCCACTGCCGCCTCAACCCCCACAGGTGTATTCAGTTGGTGGTTTGAGGTCTTATTTCCCCTCGTTGGTGGGCCGAGAGGTCTGTTCCACTCCCCAGCTTTTCCTCCCGGTTTATCTGCACATGAATGAGGGACTGCCCAGTCCACGAGTCTCAGCCCCGGTTTCACAGAGTGCACCTGCCACGTTTTGGCCAGGTGCACCTGCTACGGGCCTCTCCAGGCAGCTGGAGCGTTGCCTGTACCGCTTCACAAACCTCATCTCACCTAGCACTCTCCATCCGGCTCTGCCCCGCTTACTGGTCTGGATGAACGTTTCTTCTTTAACTCCTTAGTTGTTGGACTTCCACTCAGTTCAGTTTTTTGTCAGATCTGGTTGTTTTTGTTTTTTTAAATTGTTGTTTTTCCTCTTTTGGTTGTGCAAGGAGGCACAGTGTGTCTACCTACGCCTCCATCTTGGCGGAAGTGTAGGACAGTGAATTCTACCTGCTTATTATCCACATGACATCGAGAAAATAACTTGACTCTTTTTTTAAAGATTTTATTTATTTATTTTTCTTTTCTTTTTTTAATAATTACTTTATTGATTTTAATTACAGTTGTCTGCATCCTCTCCTCTCCCCTCCCCCTCCAACCCCACCTCCCCTCCCTGCCTCCCTCCTCCCCCTTGGTTCTGTCCCTGTGTCCTCTATAGTGGTTCCTGAAAACCCTTCTCCCCACAGTCCCCTCCCCACTCCCATCTGGCTATTGTTAGATTGTTCTTAATTTCAATGTCTCTGGTTATGTTTTTCTTGCTTTTTAGACAGAAGGGAAAGGAGGGAGAAAGAGAGGGAGAGAAACATTGATTTGTGGTTGCCTCTCATGTGGCTCCCACTGGGGACCTGTCCTGCAACCCAGGCATGTGCCCTGACTGGGAATTGAACTGGCGACCCTTTGGTTTGCAGCCCATGCTCAATCCACTGAGCTATACCAGCCAGGGCATAACTTGACTTTTTGAATCTCAATTTCCTCATATATGAAATAGGGATTAAGATGTTTAATTTATAGCTCAGTGACGATTCAATAGGGTAAAGTACATAAATATTCTGTGACTTACAGAAAATTCTGAAAACATAGGGTCTTAATTAACATCATTATTTAGTTTTAAAATATACTCCCCCCTCCTTGGAATTCTAGAATAAGATGATACATTTTAAGTGCTCTTTGTATCCGTGCTTCTTTCCCATTTTTATTCTTTAAAAAAATTCAGAGTATTTATGTTTCTATGAATTAGTTATCCATACTTATCAGACGTTAATTGAACTATCTCCTATGCAATAGGTACTAATATCAGTTGTATCAAGCCTGAGCATTTTGTATTTTCTTAAAAAGAGCTTTGCAAAAATGGCAGTATCCCCATGCTTCGCTTAGAGAAGTGATTGAAATGTACACTATCTGTTGAAACTCTGAAAATTATCAGATTATTTCATGAATGTGACCATTGTGAATTGAGTTCCAGTTAAAGTTTTAATAAGACATAGAATAATTCTAGAATTACTATTACACCTACTAGTCATAGAATATTTACAATGTACTCTGCAGGGTTCTCATTCTCTAAACAAACCTGTGAGGTGCTTTTTTATATTCTTATTTTATTCAAATAGACAATTAAGGAAACTGTTCAATGGAATTTAGAGAACTGGATAGCTAGTAAGAGGCGGAGCTGAGATTTATATTGAGTTTGTGTGATTCTGAATCATTTGCTCTTGTCACCACATAAGGTTTATCAACATGACCTATCTTTTATTATAAATATCAACAGGAATAGCATCTGAGATTCAATTTGTGTCTATACAATATTATAATAACTGGTTAAAATGAATTATTTAGTAAGTCAGTAGGTTATTAAATGTTCATATGAGCACAACATATTTTTGAAAGATTTAATATTTGACTTAATTGAAAATGGGTTAAAATGTAATATTATAACACCCAATTTGTTTCTATGGATTATGCAAGAGGAGAAATAATCAAAATAGTTGTTTGATTTAGATATAGCAATAACATTTTATTTAATTTGAAATAGAATTCACATCTTCTAAAATTAGTGCAATACTTTCCCCGCACAACACAGAAATACATACACGTGTTTCACGGTGGCTCTCTCTGTACCTATTGTTTCTCTATTTATCCACTTCATCTATCCACCCATTCACCTGTCTAGGATCTCAGCCTCACAAGTGATTTGGGGGCATTTTCCAATTCTTTGTTAATTGTTTTCACATAACATTATTGATTTTTAACTGAATTCTTGAAGTTGTGTTATTGTTTTGCCATCAATTAGCACAATTTTAGTTTAAGTCTATACAAGGACTTCTAAAACATTAATTATACACATGAATCATCCAGGGATCTTGTTAAAATGCAGCTTCTGATTCAGTAGATCTTGACTGGGGCCCGAGATTCCACATTTTTAATAAGGTCTTATGTTATGCGTTGTGGTCCTCGAACCACACTTTGAGAGGCAAGGTTCTATGTAGACTCCATTAATTAACATGAATGCTTCATCAGAAAGAACTTTGAGTTTTTATTGGGTCTCAAACTCAGGCCACCAGCCCTGGGAAGAGGATCCCCCACAACATTGGTCTGTGGAAATACTCTGGGTAAGATGGAAAGCTACTGGCAAGCCAGGTGTATTCTTAAAGGGCCCACACAGAGACTCTTGCTCACTGACACTTACCCTGCACAGGGACAGAAGCTTCAGGGGGTAGCAGAGACATAGAGTAAGAAACTGAGTTTTGTGACTTCAGGGTGAGCACTGGAGGGACAGCTGCTATTGTCCCTGTGTTGAGCCCTCCATACAGACAGCCAAATCTGAACCTGCATTAACCTGTTGATCACCACTTGCCCCACTCTGGTGACTCTCTGAGACTTTTCCTTACCCAACTTGTGAACTGCCAAAGATCTTTCAGGGGCTGAGCCTTACAGGCATCCAGCAGATTTTAGGAGGCCTCAGGATGACCTGTGTCTTTTGCTAGGTAGTCTCAGATCTGGTACTGGTGGCAGTCAGCCTCGGTTCCCATCATGAACTCTCCCACATGCCTCATGCCCATCATAGGTAGCTACCAACCAAGGATTATTTTGTAGTTCCTACTAGGTAATGCTTGCCCAGTCACAGGCAGCAGCTGACCTTGGCCTGCACCAGAGCCCTTCCCAAGAGGCCTCAGAACCAAAATACCTGGTGGGCAGCTTCAGAGAAAAATAGAGCACTACCTAATTAGATCCACAGTAGCACACTCAAAGGATGATATCCAACAGAGCCCACTGGAGCAAATCCCATGGGGTTAGCCCCACACAGAAGCTCATGACTAATCCTCAGAGCCAGTAAACCCACCCACTGATGGGCAAACAACAATTTAGTCTCAACTATGACAGGAGGAGGACACACACAGCCCACACAAGAAATATTCCCGGAACATCTGGCTCAGGTTATCAGGGAGATGATGCCACTGGGCTTCCCAGGACACCTACAACACAAGGCTACCACATGAAGACTGAGAGAAGTAGCAGATCTATGCAATACATAGAAACAAACCCAGAGAGGCAACCAAAATGAGGAGATAAGAAAACATGACCCAAATGAAAGAACAGAAGAAAACTCCAGAAAAAGAACTAAACAAAATGGGACCAAGCAATCTAGCAGATACAGAATTCAAAACACTGATTATGAGTATGCTTAAGGCACTTAATGAGAACTTTAACAAAGAAATAGTAAGCATAAAAAAGGACATAGATATCATAAAAAAAAAATACCCCAGAAGGAATTAATAGCAGATTAGATGAAGCAGAGAATCAAATCAATGATTTGGAAGACAAGGTAGCAGAATAAACCCAAATGGAACAACAAAAATAAAAAAAAAAAGATTTAAAAAATGAGGATAGTTTAAGGAACTTTGGGACAACATTAAGTGTAACAACATTTGTGCCATAGGGGTACCAGAAGGAAAATGGAGAGACCAAGGGATTAAGAACCTATTTTCAGAAATAATGGCAGAAAACTCCTAATCTGACAATGGAAATGAACATACAAGTCCAGAAAGTGCAGAGTCCCAAATAAGATGAATCCAAGGAGGACCACACCAGGGCATATTATAATTAGATTGCCAAAGATTAAAGATAAAGAGAGAATGTTAAAAGTGACAAGAGAATGATAGTTACCTACAAGAGAGCTCCTATAAGCCTATCAGCTGATTTCTTAACACAAACTTTAAAGGCCAGAAGGGTTTGGCACAAAATATTCAAAGAGATGAAAAATAAGGACCTAAAACCAAGACTACTCTACCCAATAAAGCTATAATTTAGAATCAAAGGAGAGATAAAGAGCTTTCCAGACAATAAAAAGCTAAAGGAGTTCATTACCACCAAACCAGTATTACAAGAAATGTTAAGGAGACTTCCTTAATAATAAGAAAGGAAAAGATCAAATATATGAATAATGAAATGGCAGTAACTACATATTTATCAATAATTATTTTAAATACAATGGATTATATGCTTCAATTCAAAGACATAAGGTGGCTGAGTGGAGAAAAAAAGCAAGACCCATAAATATATCTGATACTGTTTTAATATCTTCAGATCTAAAGACACACACTGACTGAAAGTAAAGAAATGGAAAAATAGTTCATGCAAATAGAAACAACAAAAAATACCTGGGGTAGCAATAATTATGTCATATGATTCAACAATTCCACTTCTGGGTATTTATCTGAAAAAAATCCAAAATAATAATTCAAAAAGATATATGTACCCCTATGTTCATTGAAGAATTATTTACAGTAGACAAGATATGGAAGCAACCTAAGTGCCCACCAATAAACAATTGGATAAAGAGGATGTGATACACACATACACACAGGGAAATTACTAACCCATAAAATAGAATAAAATCTTATCATTTGTGGCAACATGGATAGACCTGGACAGTATTATGCCAAATAAAGTAAGTCAGAGAAAGACAAATACCATATGATTTTACTTATATGTGGCATCTAAAAAAACAAAATAAATGAACAAACAAAACTAAAAAGACTGAAAGATACAGGGAATAAAAAAGTGTTTCCAGACGGGTGGGGGGGTTGGGAGGATGGGTGAGAAATGTGAAGGGATTAAGAAGTATCAATTGGTAGTTACAAAATAGTCATAGGGAAGTAAAGTACAGCATAAGGAATATAGTCAATAATATTTGAATAACTATATACAGTGCCAGGTAGGTTTTGGACTTATTTTGGAATCACTTTGTAAATTACATAAATGTCTAATCACTATGCTGTCCATGTGAAACTCACAGTTTATGTAAGATTAAACATTTCTTTCTCTCCCTCATACTATGCTAGAATTGCCTTTTGCTATTTTCCCCCAATGTTAGAATTCCGTGATACAATATTGGCAATGTGTATGCTAGCATAGTGGAAAAAAACCTAAACTCATATTCATGAACCAGATACTGACAAACTTTTAGAAAGACAGACTGTGATTTTTCTCTCCTGTGAAGTCAAACATTCCAATTAAAATAATTCTTTTATTATGGGGCAATGATAAAAGGAAAAAGAAGCTACATGAGGAGCAAACATAAAGGTTAAAACAAAACAGAAAAAGAGCAAAAGGGAAAGAGAAAGAGGCAGATAAGAAAAGTATATCAGAAATAAATCTGAAAGTGATAAAGCAGCCATTCAAATGAAAGTAGAAAAGGAGAAATGTAGGCTGAAGATTATGTGAACAGGAGCAATGTAGAAGATTCAATAATATTTGTCAAAAGTCAGCCTGTGATACATGAAGTTTATTTACTCTTTGTAATCAAAAAGTTTCTCATTTTACTGCTGCTTTCAACCCAGTCATTTGATAGTATATGTCGAGAGTATTTATTTTAGGACCAAAAAACTCTACAACTCTACCTTTATAGATTTGTCGTGTGGTTCCTTCAGTTATTCAATAAACAAGAATTAAGCCCCTTGTATATACCAAAAACTCTGTGGTAGGATCTATATATAGTAGGTATATTTACCAGTGATGGTGTGTGTGTATGAGAGAGAGAGAATGCACACATATCTAAAGAGCATCTTGAAATTACCATACCTGTCTTAATTCTCTGGTGTCTGGGATGGCTGGGCACTCTCAGTTCTCCATGTTTTCCCTTGAAACAGGTATTTAAAAAAAAAGATTTTATTTATTTATTTATTTATTTATTTATTTATTTATTTATTTATTTATAGAGAGAGGGGAATAGAAGGGGAAAGAGAGGGAGAGAAACATCAATGTGTGGTTGCCTCTCATACATCCCCTACTGGGAACCTGGTCCACAACCCAGGCATATGCCCTGACTGGGAATCAAACTGGCAACCGTTTGGTTTGCAGACCTGTGGTCAATCCACTGAGTTACACCAGTCAGTGTGAAACAGGTATTATTTTCCTTGATGTTTATCAACTGTCAACTTAAGATAATTGGCCAGCTTCCTAGATAAATGGCAAGGGCTAGATTATCCAGAATCTGATTCTTCATAGGGCAGTTTTCTGGGTCATTCTTGAACTTGGTTACTCTGGGAGCTACATTTCTGGAGAGCCCTTTCCTGTATGATTTCCTTTATTTCAAAGGTTGGATTTGATTGAAAGTGAAGTTGCATGAGATTGGGAAGGCAAAGTGCAGCAGATGCCATCATGTTCTGAAGATGCCTGTTAGTGGTGGGATACAGACAGGGATGTGTTGGGGGTTTTGATGTATCTTCACTCTTCCCTTCCCTACTCCTAGCTCCCCTTCCCAGTTATCACCCCTACTGACCAACAGTGATTGACTTCATGTCTAACACTAGACACATGGATACAAACTCACAGACAAAAAGCACCAAAATGTGTTACAGACTTTTTCATTAGCACCCTTTATGATCTGCAAGCTCCAACTTGATCACCAACATTTGGGCTGGTTAGTGGTTTTACTCCCCTTTCAGGGCCTTTACTTCCGTTGTTTTTTCCACATTTTTCTAAGGCTGAATTACTAAAATAAGTTCATAATTTCATGGTAATTGTGGTGGCTTGGCTCCCCTCAATTGACACTTATGAATATAGGCCATATGGTCTATAAAACTGTGTGATTTGATTTAGGACAAAACTGAGTTGAAGTTCAACTACTTCTTTAGATAACGGGAGGCTGTGGCCATGCCTGAGGATACCACATTTGCATTGTCACTCATTTGTTTATAATTAAAAAGAGAAAATATTATTCCTAACAGTGTAATCTCTCCCAAACCTAACTCATCCCAAGCATATCTTTTGCACACTAAGAGGAAGATGTAAATGAAAAATTTGATAAACTGCTTGGGGCAGTGGCTGAATGTGTCAAAGTCATGAAGGCATCATGCAGCTGGTTGTTCATTGGCTTTCTAGGAAATGTGAGTTCAGTCCTTGAAGGACTTTTATTTTGCTCAGACGACAAACAATTTGAGAACAGAGCTAAACTACTAAGATAATGGAAAATATTGGAAATTTTGTTTTAGAAAAAAAGGACTAAAAAGAAAGAATGAGTTAATGCTAAAAGAGAAATATAGAAGAGCAGAAATAACCAATAGAGATTTTTATGGAGTTACTTGCAGTATTCTTTTCTTTATTGTTGTTCATTTACAGTTGTCCCACTTTTTTCCTGTTGTTCTCCCCTGCCCCGATCACCCACACACACATAGTCAGTCCCCACCCCATTGTCTGTGCCCATGAGTCTTCTATTCATGTTCCTTCACGTGTGCTTTCCCCTTCTTTCCCCGTTATTTCCCCCACCTCTCCTGTTTCGTCGCTGCCAGTTTGTTCTTTATTTCCATGTCTCTGGTTCTATTTTGCTCATTTGTTTGTTTTGTTGATTAGGTTCCGCTTATAGGTGAGATAATAGGGTATTTGTCTTTCACAGCCTGGCTTATTTCACTTAGCATAATCCTCTCCAGTTCCATCCATGCTGTCACAAATGGTAGGAGTTCCTTTTTTCTTTCTGATGCATAGTATTCCATTGTGTAAATGAACCACAGTTTTTCTTTCTATAGTTTACTGATGGCCACTTAGGGTGTTTCTAGCACCTGGTTATTGTAATAATGCTGCTATGAACACTGGGGTGCATAGGTTCTTTTGAATTGGTGTTTCAGGATTCTTAGAGTACAATCCCAACAGGGGGATCACTGCATCAAAAGGAAGTTCCATGTTTAGTTTTTTGAGGAACTTCCATACTGTTCCACAGTGGTTGTACCAGTCTTCATTCCCAACAGTGTACTGGGGTTCCCTTTTCTCTACAACCTCTCCAGCATTTATTGTTTGTTGATTTGTTAATGGCAGCCATTCTGACTGGTGTGAAGTGGTATCTCATTGTGGTTTTATTTTTATTATTTTTTAAAATATGTTTTATTGCCCTGGCTGGTGTAGCTCAGTGGATTGAGTGTGGGTTGGGAACCAAAGGGTCCCGGTTCGATTTCCAGTCAGGGCACATGCCTAGGTTGCAGGCCAGGTCCCCAGTGAGGGCCATGTGAGGAGCAACCATACATTGCTGTTTCTCTCCCTCTCTGTCTCCCTCCCTACCCTCTCTCTAAAAATAAATAAATAAAATCTTTAAAAAAATAAATAAAATATATTTTATTGATTATGCTATTACAGTTGTCTCATTTTCCCCCCTTTATTCCCCCACGGCCACCCCTCCCCGATCTGCTGCCCTTCAGTTTTTGTCCATAGGTCATACATATAAATTCTTTGGCTTCTACATTTCCTATACTATTCTTAACCGCCCCCTGTTTGTTTTCTACCTACTGCTTATGCTACTTATTCTCTGTACTTTTTCCCTCCTCTGTCCCTGTCCTACTCCCCTGTTGATAACCCTCCATGCCTTATATAAATCCCTTTATCATTACCTATGTTGGCTGGGTGATGATGAACTCCTTGAACTTGACCTTATCTGGGAATCACTTTATCTGCCCTTCCATTCTAAATGAGAGTTTAGCTGGATAGAGTATTCTCGGATGTAGGTCTTTGCCTTTCATGACTTGGTATACTTCTCTCCAGCCCCTTTTTGCTTGAAAAGTCTCTTTTGAGAAATCAGCTGACAGTCTTATGGGAATTCCTTTATATGTCACTGTCTCCTTTTCTCTTGCTGCTTCTAAGATTCTCTCCTTATTTTTAATCTTGGGTAATGTAATTATGATGTGTCTTGGTGTGTTCCTCTTAGGGTCCAAATTCTTTGGGACTCTCTGAGCTTCCTGGGCTTCCTGGAAGTCTATTTCCTTTACCAGCTTGGGGAAGTTCTCCATTATTTGTTCAAAGAAGTTTTCAATCCCTTGGTCTTCTTCTTCTTCTGGCACCCCTATGACTCGGATGTTGGGATGTTTAAAGATGTCCAGGAGGTTCCTAAGCTCTCCTCACTTTTTTGAATTCTTGTTTCTTCATTCTTTTCTGCTTGGATGTTTTTTTCTTTCTTCTGGTCCACTCTGTTGATCTGAATCCCAGTTTCCTTCTCATCCGTATTGATTCCCTTCACATTTCCCCTCATTTCCTTTAGCATATCCTTCATTTGTTCAAATAATTGAGACGAACTTTGATCCAATTCTGTGAGCATCCTGATTACCAGTGTTTTGAACTGTGCATCTGATAGGCTGGCTATCTCTTCATCACTAAGTTGCATTTTTTCTAGAGCTTTGATCTGTTCTTTCATTTGGGCCATTTTTTTTTCTCTGAGCACCTGTTACTTTAAGGGGTGGAGCTTTAGGTGTTTACCAGGGTGGGGTAACCCATGTTGTTGTGCTGTGTCACTTCATGGGGGGGGCAGAGCCTGAGAGAACAATGGCACTTGCTCCGCTCTCAGCACTTCCCCCACTACCCACAAGAAAGTTGGGCCCCTCTTTGCTGGCTCCGGGGTGGGTGAGTGGGCTTACATAGTTCCAAGTCCCTGTGGGTCTCCCCAGTGAACTCTCCTGTGAGGCTGGGAATTCCTCCTGCAGCCGCCTCAACCCCCATAGGTGTTTTCAATTGGTGGTTTGAGGCTTTATTTCCCCATGATGGTGGGTTGCGCGTTGTGCTCCGCTCCCCAGCTTTTTCTCCAGGTTTATTTGCACAAATGAGGGACCACCCGGTCCACCAGTCTCGGCCCTGCTGGGTCCAGGTGGGCCAGCCGCGGGTTTCCCTGAGTCCGCCGGTTGTGTTTTAGCCAAGCATGCCCTCCGCGGGCCTCTCCAGGCAGTTGCAGCATTGCCTGTACCGCTCCACAAACCACCCTCTCGCTGCACGCTCTCCGCCTGGTTCCGCCCCTCTTACTGGTCTGGATGAATGTGTTTTCTTTAACTCCTTGGTTGTTGGACTTCCACTCAGTTCAATTTTTGTCAGATCTGGATGTTTTTGTTTTTTAAATTGTTGTTTTTTTCCTCTTTTGGTTGTACAAGGAGGCACAGTGTATCTACCTATGCCTCCATCTTGGCAGGAAGTAGTCTCATTGTGGTTTTAATTTGCATGTCTCTAATGGCTAGTGATGTTGAGCAATTCTTCATGTGTCTATGTGCCCTCTGTATGTCCTCCTTGGAGAAGTGTTTGTTAGGTCCTTTGCCCAATTTTTTATTGGATTTTTGCTCTCCTGGTGTGGAGTTATGTGCATTCTTTATATATTTTAGAGATCAAACCCTTGTCAAAGGTATCATTGGCAAATATGTTTTCTCACACGGTTGGTTCCCTTTTCATTTTGTTGATGTTTTCTTTAGCCATGCAGAAGCTTTTTAATTTGATGTAGTCTCATTTGTTTATTCTCTCTTTTATATCCCTTGCCCTAGGCAATTGATGAGCATATTGCTTCATAGGATATCTGAAATTTTCCTTCCTATGTTCTTCTCTAGCATTTTTATGGTGTCGCTTCTTATATCTAAGTCTTTTATCCATCTTGAGTTTATTCTGGTGTATGGGGTACGTTGATGGTCTAGGTTCATTTTTTGCATGTACTTGTCTAGATCACCCAATACCATTTATTTAACAGTTTATCTTTACTCCATTTTATGTTCCTTCACCCTTTGTCAAACATTAACTGACCATATTGGCATGGTTTTATTTCTGGGCTCTATATTCTATTCCATTGATATATGTATCTGTTCTTATGCTAGTACCAGACTGTTTTGATTACAGTGGCCTTGTAATATAGTTTCATATCAGGTATTGTTTTCCCTCCTACATTGTTCTTTTTTCTCAAAATTGTTGAGGCTACTTGGGGTCATTTATGGTTCCATATAAATTTTTGAAATATTTGTTCTGTATCAGTGAAATATGTCGTTGGTATTTTGATAGGTATTGCATTGAATCTATAGATTGATTTGTGTAGTATAGACATTTTAATGATGTTAATTCTTCCAATCCATGAATATGGTATATGCTTCCATTTATTTGTGTCTTCCTTAATTTCTTTCTTCAGTGTTCTGTAGTTTTCTGAGTAGAGGTCTTTTTCATTCTTGGTTAAGTTTATCTCTAAGTATTTTATTTTTCTTGTTGCTATAGCAAATGGTATTTTTTCCTGATTTCTTTTTCTGGTATTTCATTGTTAGTATACAGAAATGCCTTTGACTTCTGAATGCAGACTTTGTATCCCACCACTTTGCCAAATTCATTTATTAGGTTGAGCAGATTTTTGGTGGAGTCTATAGGGGTTTCTATGTACACTATCATGTTATCTGCAAAAAATGACAGTTTTCCTTCTTACTTTCCAATTTGGGTGCCTTTTATTTCCTTTTCATGTCTGATTGCTATGGCTAGAATTTCCACTACTATGTTGAAAAGAAGTGGTGAAAGTGGGCATCTGTGTATTGTGCCTGATCTTAGTGGGAAAGCTTTTAGTTTTTGATGATTGACTATGATGTTTGCTATAGGTTTCTTGTACATGGCCTTTATTATGTTGAAGTATGCTCCCTCTACTCTGCTACACTGAATGTTTTTTTTTTTTTAATCATAAATGGGTGCCGTGCTTTATTGAACACTCTTCCAGCATCTACTGATATGATCCTGTGGTTTTCTTCTTTCATATTGTTTATGTGATATATGAAATGTATTGATTTGTGTATATTGTACCATCCTTGCATCCCAGAGATGAATCTCAATTGATTATGGCTCATGATTTTTTTAATGTATTGCTGGATCTCATTCATCATTATTTCATTGACAATTTCAACATCTGTGTTCATCAGCGATATTTCTTTCTTTGTTGTATCTTTATCTGGTTTTGGGATTAGGATAATACTAGCCTCATAAAAAGAGTTTGGGATTCTTCCCACTTCTTAGATTTTTTTGTGATAGTTTGGGAAGAATCTGGATTAGCTCTTCCGTAAATGTTTGGTAAAATTCTCCTGTGAAGCTGTCTGCCCCACGTTTTTTCTAAGCTGGGAGTGTTTTGACTACTGCTTCAGTTTCACTAGCTGTTATAGGTCTTTTCAAGCTTTCTGCTTCTTCTTGACTAAGTTTTGGAGGATTGTATGTTTCTAGAAATTTGTACATTTTCCCCAGGTTTTCAAATGTCTCCAGGAAGCTCAGAGAGTCCCAAAGAAGTTGGATCCAAAGAGGAACACACCAAGACACATCATAATTACATTACCCAAGGTCAAAGATAAGGAAAGGATCCTGGGAGCAGCGAGAGGAAAGGAGACAGTTACCTACAAAGGAATCCCCATAAGACTGTCAGCTGATTTCTCAAAGGAGACCTTGCAGGCAAGAAGGGG
>PVJI01030873.1:0-13580 GCA_004026765.1 Micronycteris hirsuta
GATGTGCCCATGTGCATGCCTGGGTGTGCCCCCAGAAGTGTGTGTGAGTGTGCAAGTGACTCTAAGTGCCTGCACAAGGTGGCTGTCCTTGTGTGTTAGCCCTTGGCAGTGTGTGTGACTGACAGGACAGACCTGAGGGCGTCTGTGAATGTGTGCATGTCAGGGTGAGGGTCTCCTGTGGGTCTCTGTGTGCCTGTGTAGCTGTGACAAGGCGTGTCTGTGCACAGTGGGAAGTGACGGGGAGCTCCGGCAGCGTGACATTCACACCCTGCCCCATCCTGGGTGGCCCCCGCCTTGCCCCAGGCCTGGCTCAGACTCTCAGAGGATTCTGGAACTTTGAGAAGGCGGCATCCCAGACCCTCGCAGTCACCCAGACAGACTCGCTGGTGGGGAGGAAACCGGAGCCTTCGGAGGCTCGCGTGGGCCTAACTCAGTTACACGCTCATTACGCAGCTTCTCCACTGTGAACCCAAAGCTGCGGCGGGCAGTTCCCCCCCTACCCGCCCCCTCAGCCCAGCTCTGCAGCCTCATGCAGTCTTCCCGCTGGGTTCGGGGAAAGGCCGGGCTGGGGCCCCAATCAGAGGAGAGATAACTAGAGGAACACAGCTGGAGGCTTCATCCCTCTTTGGACAGACCGACAGACACAGAGGAAGGCAGGTGGCCTGTCCTCAGCCCCCACTGACACCCCTGCTCTAACAGGCCTCTCCCTGGAAGCCTGCTCCCTGCCCCTCTGGGCTGGCACTCCGAGGACAGGGACACAGCTGCCTTTAGTGTGTGGGAGTCGCCCTGGGAAGCGGGAGAGGCCTGACCACTCTCCCCTTTACACAGATGAGATGCGGTTACCGTCAAACCTTCACAGTCAGATGTGGGGCTTGCAAATCCCAGTACCAGCCCACTGTGAAGCCACTGTCTCCGACAGCAGCTGAGAGGAGAGGAGGGGGCAGCTCAGCACCCTCCACAGCCCTGGGGCATGAGGGAGGGCCTCGGGGCTGAGCTGCCTGCCAGCCCCAGGGAAATGGTGCCTTGCCTACCCCGAGTCCCCCCTTCCCTTGACCAATGTCCTTTGCCTTCCCTGGGGGGTCATTTGGAAGCCAGATGTGGAGCTCCAGCCCCCAGGAGGGTGGGAGCAGAGGGAGGGCGAGGGAGAGCGGCCTCTGGAATCAAACAGCTGCAGATATGGAATCTGGGCTCTGCCACTTGCACGTGGACGCTGTGATCTCGGCAAACTTCCGAACCTCCTTCGCACCAACGGCCCCACGCCCCGGGGTTGCCTGAGGGTTACAGGGGACCGCAGAGGCAGCACCTGTGAAGCAGTGCCTGACACAGTGGCTGGGACACACCTGGGCCCCCGCAGGGACCTGGCGGGAGGGGGGATCTAAGGGCAGCAGCAGGCCCTGTGGGTGGAGGCAGGCGCTGGTGTGCAGATCACAGGCCTGTGTGAAGGCAGCTCGGAGGGCAGCGGGCAGGTCCTGTCCTCCCCCTGCCCCCGCCCCGCTCCCCGCTCCCTCCCTGCAGGCCTGCAGCCAGCTCCCAGGGCTCAATCCCTGCTCCACACTTACCCAGAGTGACTGCAGACAAACCAGTCCCCACTCCAAGCCGAGGTCTCCTCCTCCATCCATCAAGCAGAGAGGATACCAGTCCGGCCCACCCCAGAGGGGTGGAGACAGGAGTAAATTACCGTAAAGGGCCCCCAGCTACGCCTGACACTGGGCCAGCCTGCAAAGACATTTCTTTCTCTCTCCTTCCTCTGTTTAAAATTGTCTGACACGTACTGACCTCATCACTTTATGGGCAGTATTTTAATAACCCCTAAAATACCCTATGAACACCCACATGTCTGTCAACTGGGCGAACGGACAGACCACCCACGATCCACCCGTGGACGGAACACGACTCAGCAGTGAAAAGCAGTGACGCACCGCTGCAGGCCGCAGCACGGGTCAGGCTCAAAAGGTGATGCTCAGTGACAGAAGTCAGACACCAAGGCCATCTGTTTAGGGTTCCATTCATAGGAAGTGTTGCAAAGAGGCGGGCCCACAGAGACCGAAAACAGATGCGCAGTGGCTGGGGGTTGGGGTGGGGGTAGGGAATGAACATGACCCATTGCAAGGGGTGTCTGGGGGGGATGGAGAGGTTCTCTGATGGGACTGTGAAGACGGTCACATGACCTTCACCGAAGACCATTGAACTGTGCACTTAAAGTGCACAGTTGTACAAGTGAATTTTACACGTCAGGAAGGCAATTCTAAAAGCAATCTAGGCCACAAACAGTATTAGCCCTTTCGCCCTTAAAAACATTCACAGTGACTTTCTGGAATTCCATGCCAGGTTGTTTGCTTCCAGAGCCCATTATTCAAGGCCATTAGCCTTAATTTGGGAGATAAAAGGAAAAAGTGGAAAATGTTTGTTTTCCAGTCAGTAGCCAAGAAGCAGCTCACAGCAGTGAGGGACCAGGAAGGGGGCTGGCCCCCAGGAGCAGTCTTTCCCCACAGAAGGTTTTCTTTACGTCACTCACCGGCCTGCCCCTGCCCAGGCAATGAGGTTTCACCAGGTGCCACCAGCTGTGGCTGCCATGCCCCGCCCCCCACACACACACACAGCAGGCACCACATATGAAGCTATGCTGCGGACATCGGAGTTTAGGCCTTCCACTCGGTGTCATACAGACATCTTTCCATGCTTCACAGTGACACTCCTCTTGTATAAAGTGACAATTACTACTTCCATTCTGCAGACAAGGAAACTGAGGCTTAGGCAGACGGAGCAGCTGGCCCAAGGCTGCACTGCTATGTACCAAGGGTGACCCCCAACAGAGCCGAGCGGGCCCCAAAGCCTCCTTTCTTCCACCCACTTTTCTCCACCAGGCCCACCTCCTTCCGCCTCGGGCTGCCCAGCTCCCTCTTCTGTCGGCCAGTCTGCCTTTGTCCCCCTTGCTCGCCTCTGTCTCTCGGCCTCCCTGTCTCTGTCTCTGTGTGCGTCTCTCTGTCTCTGGCTCATTTATTTTTTAATAACCACAATAATGAGAAAAGCTCCTTTCGGACCCTCCTGGGAAGGGAGACAAAAGAAGGGGAGCCCAGGGAAGAGGGGGAGGGATAACCTCCCCTCATGCTCCTGAGAAATTTAATAAAGGGCCTGAGAAAATGCTGGGCTCCACCGCCGGCCATACCCTGGGAAAGGGGCGCCCCGCCCCCGCCGCAGACACAGCTCTGCCCGGGCCTGGGGTCAGGGAAGGGAACGTCTCTCCGTGCTGGGCCCCCTTCTCCAGCTCCCAGGCTTTATCTCTCCCCTCCCTGCTGGTGGGAGCAGTTCCTCCAGCTAATCCGCCCCTGAATATGGTCCATACCAGACTCCCTCCCCTTGACCCAGACCTGCCAGCTTTCCCAGGACAGCTACTCAAGAGGGGAGAATCACACAGGAATTGTCGCCTCTGGGCTCACAGAGGTCAGGGAGTCCAGCCTCGTGCCTTCTGTCTGTCCAGGCCAGCCCCCCCACAGGCTGTGCCCAGGCCCCCATTCACGTCTAGTAAGGGGAACTGGGCCGGCCCCCCCACCTTGGTCTGCAAGGAAACTGGTGCCCAAGTAGCCCGGAGACCCTCACCAAAAACCCTCAGTCCCTTGCCTGAGAGAGAGCCTGGGAGGGAGAAGACTCCGGCCTCCCCTTTGCTCCCTGGAGGACGAGCACTGGCCAAGACAGAGAGAGCAGGATAAGGTGTCCCTCAGCTGCTCCCCAGCCTCACGTCACCCTCCAAAGGTGATTTAGACAGGGATGAGCAGGTCCAAGGTAGAAGAAGGCCCTGGGCTAATCTCCTCACGAGATTTTAGGGGGAACCACGAGAGTGAGAGCTGCTGGTAGACAGGTGAGAAGGGGCTTCCCAGGGGCCTGGAAAGGGAGGCCAGGTGCTGCCCCATGTGGCTGACATGGATGCACAGCGAGGAGCAGCTGGGTTGATAGATGAGGCCAACTCATCAGACAGAAAACATTGAGGCCGAGCCCAGTGGTGCAGGTAGGCAGACCCAGCTCCCCACCCAGGAATGTGCTCCAGGGTCCTGTCTACCCAGGGCAGTTGTGGGCTGTGAGGCTGCCCAGACAGAGTCATCCTGCTGCTCCCAGGTGTCTGGGCAGCTTTCCCCACATGGAGAAACCACACAGAGCTGACAGCATCTCCCACCTGGCCAGGAACCGCAAGGAGGGGATATGGAACCAGAGCCCTGGGCCTGGGACTGAGCATGCATTTGCCCACTCATTTGCTACACTCTCTCAGGCCTGGTGCTGATTTCCAGGGATACAGGGAGAGGAATAATAACAGCTTATTCTTCAGAGGGCTTGTAAAATACCAGGTACTGTGCTATTGCATTGTCTCACCAGGCCCTCACTGTAATGCAGTGTGCTATCTGCACTTTAAAGATGAGAGAATTAGAGGTTCAGAGAAGCAGGGTCACTTGTGTAAGGTTACACAGCCAGTCAAGGAGAGAGTGGCTGGCCAAACTCAGCATTGAACGGCACCGCTTGGAGCAGGGCTGACTCCACGGCCCGGTGACACCGCTCATCCTAGGGTAACGAGACACCCTTCCTGTCTCAAGAAGCTCACAGAGGAGAGAAGTGAAGAGGGCTGGGGTGCTGGGAGGGGCCGGGAGGGGCTCCAGGGTGGGGTCCCAGGGACAAAGCGTTTCAAAGATGGCCTGAGCTGGGGCTCCGTCTTCCTTCATTAGAAGCAGGAAGGCACGGCAAAGACCTTGCAGGCTCTGCCCAGACTAGTGGAGCTCCCTGATGCTCAGTGGGCAGCCAAAAAGAGCCCGCACTCCAGCCCACCTGCGCCAAAGAGCTGCTTTACCTTGCCTTTCCCTGGGCCCCCTTGCTTGGGGCCACGTGCAGAGGAAGGGAGAGGGGCCAAGAGATGGAATGGGGAGCAAAGGCATCCCCGGCTCCCAGCTGGGTTCTGTCTGTGCCAGGGCTTGCACCGGGCTCTGTGGTTGTGAGAGGAGGCCACTGGGCAGCCCCTACCACGCCTTGAGGAGCCAACCCATCTGGCACCTCAGAACCTTCTCAGAGAGCTGTGGTCACAGGAAGTGGAGTGAGGTGGGCACCGAGAGGAAAGCAGGCAGGACAGCTCCAGAAAGTCTGAGCTTCCAAAGGCCCCTCTCCTGGGCTGTAGGACGGGGTGGCGAGGCCGGGCCTGGCTGCTTCCTTTTCTGAATTTCAGGAGCAGAGCCCAGGAAAGTTCAATCTTTCCCAAGCACCCCACTGCCATTGGCAAAGCTCTTATGCCCCTTAAGACTCTCCCTTGTTCTCTAAGATTATTTTGATCCTCCAGTCCTTCAGGATAGGAATTATAGTCTCCTTTTATAATCTCATTTTAAAACAAGAACCTGAGGCCCAGAGAGGTAAAGAGCTCTGCCTGAAGACACACAGCACCTAGGGAGCTGTGTGCAGAAGCTGCATCTCCCAGCTCTTCATACAATGGGTGGAGGCCACCGGTATCTGCTGGAGTTGGCAGAACTTGGAGGGAGCTGAGCGGGTTCTGAAACCTCGTCTGCCCAGTGGGCAGCTGCAGGTGGACGGGCGCACTCCCCCCGGGAGTTTGGTGCCCGCCCTTTGGTGGCTGGGGGGGCAAGTGGAAGCCCTTCAGGACACGTGTTTCCACTTTCACTGGAGTTGGGAACTAATAGCAGAAAAACCTGTGAAGCTGCTAATGGGATAATGGAGAAAGTATTTATTTATTTTTCGAAGGAGGCCTGTGAGGATCTGGGGCGGGCTCAGCGTGAGGCCATAGAGCCGCAAGGTCAGCCCGCTGTTCACGGGGATTAAGCAGACACCACGGAATGAGGGGGTTTCCGGAGCCCAGGCGGGAGGCAGGGTCTGGCCTGGTGCTCTCAGTCCGTGTTCCTGCAGAGGGCAAGGCTAGGCTGGAGGACTCAAGTCACTTCTAGGTAGGGAGGTAGGCTTTCCTCCACACCCGCCTCCCGCCTCCCGCCACCCCCACCCAAGGTGCAGGCCCCAGGAGGTCTGCTGCCCCCAGGCAGCGTGTCCCCAACAGCCTCCTGAGGAAAACTCAGGCACCTGCCTCCCTCCCTGTGCAGCCTCAGGAGGGCAGTGGTTCACATTGCCCCCTCACCTGGAGCAGGGCCTTCCCCAGGAAGCTAGTTCTATTTGAGAGCTGTCTTCTTGGTGACAAGGCCCAACGGGCCTAGCCTCCCCCTCCCCTACCATTGAACTTGTTGGCATCTTTCTGGCCCATAGCCCTGCCCTTGGCCTTTCAGCCCTACCTAACCTGCTCTGGATCCCCGCTGAATGTAGGGCAGCAAGTCCCTTCACGGTCGTGTGGTCCCATGGCTTTCGGCCCTGGGTTTGGAGGAGGTGTCCCGGCTGAGCAGGTGGGGCCCCAGACTCCCCTGCTCCAGCCAGAGCAGCTCCGTTTCTGTTTTGCCTATCAACCTTCCACCTCAGAGTTCTCTCCAAAATACTAATGCGCCCACTAGTGTGAAAAACAAAGAGCATTTCCAAACCCTTCCCCTCGCCTGCACAGTCGGTAAAATAATTCAGGGCTCAGAGAATAGAGACTTGCCCAAGGTCTCACAAAGCTGCCACCTGACTGCAAGTCACCTGCCACCTGGCTCTGAGCTGTCCCACCACCCTGGGCTGCAGTAAACATGACTTCAGGACATCAGAAAGACTCCAAACAGCTCCTCAGGGAGTGAGGGGGTGAGAAGGAGTGTGCGGGCTGGTGGTCCCTAGGGCCTCATGAAGTTGTCATTTTCTCTCTCCAGGTTGACACCAGGCCTGCACAGCAGAGGTGACAGTGGACACTGGGGTGAGGACAGATAGGATGGCAGTGGCCCATCTGCACTTGGGCTGGAGGCCCGTCTTTGGGGTGGACCCAGACTGTAGATGGAACCTTTCCTTCCTGCTGGGCTCCAGCCGGAGGCCCTTTCTTGCCTGGTGGTGAGTAGTCCTGACCAGGTGCTGGGGTCCTCTGTCCGGGCCAGGCTGAGTTTCTCCTTCCAAAGCAGCCAAGCCTGGGAAGGCTGAGGTTCTGGAGAGTCCTGCCCTGACTCTGCTTCCTCCACCGCTGCCTCACAGGCGCTCCAGGTTCCTGATGTTCCGCCCGGTGCACCAGCTGCGCCCGCCGCACTTGGGGAGGCCTGGCTGCCCACGGCTTGAGAGCTCTCCCCTCCTCTTCGCCCGCGCTCCCCCACGGGAAAGGCCTTAAGAGTCTGGTCAGGTGCAGGCCCGCTTCGCCACGCTCCGCTCACCACACCGACATTCCATGTCCTTGGGAACATGTGCTCGACATTTGTCAGTTCCATTCCCAATCTGCCCCCTGTCCCCACTGGCTTCCCTGTTCTGGGCCCTCGTGCAGCCTTTTCCTTGGGGAAGCAAGGAGAGGCGTGCAGGGGGGGACACCTCTCTGTCTCCTTGCTGCCTGGCTCCGGAGCAACAGGCTTCAGTTATTCCTGCAGGTCTGGCAGACGAGGGGAAGAACTTCCTGACCAACAGGGGCTTAAAAAGAGGAACGGGAGCCAGAGGAAGGCAGTGAAATTGTTGGCCCTGGAGACATTCCATGGGGGCTGGGTTTGGGAGGAGGCCTGAGGGCTTAGGTTACTCTTAGGGGCCCCAGACCCACACCTGGCCATAGGCACAAAATCTGTGCTTCACCCCTTTGTTTGACAAATATTTTCTGAGCATCTACTCCATGCCAGGCATCTGCCAGGCTCTGGAGAAGAGCAGAGAACGAGAGACATGGTGCCCGGCCATCCTACACCACAGACAAGGCACTAGCTAACTTCAAGATGTGCGTTGTCCATGACAAGACTCAGAATCAGGTGGTAAGGACAGGACGTGGCCCAGTCTAGAGGGAAACTGGGAAGGGCTTCCTGGAGGAAGAGAGTGGCTCGGCTCAGACTGGAAAAAGAAGGCAGGCAGTAGGCAGAAGAGCCTGGAAAGATGTCACCCAGGGCTTGTGCCACACTGAGAGCCACCCAGCAGCTCAGCCGGGACAGTACTGGGGAGCCTTTTGCTTCCATTGGTGATTTTCAAACACTGGATAGCCTGGTGAAGAGAAAAATAAAATCACCAGATCACATGAATGACCGTAGCCTGGATGGACGTCCTTATCAACTCTATAGTTTTGGCCGATGCTTGGCACACAGTAGGACCTCAATAACCATTTGTTAGATAAGCAAGACATCCGGTCAGTCGGGAACTCAGCCCTTCCACCGACCCCTCTTCACAACTGCAACGGGTCTCAGCTTAGAGCCTCACCAGGGAGAGAACGAACCTCCAAAGCACACCGAGTCCTCTCCCTTACCAGGCCTTTCTGTTGCTGCGTCCTACAAAGAAAGAAAAACAGTGAGAGCTATTCTAGAAATCTACAGTCGAAACCTATATGGTCCTATTAACCAATACCACCCAAAAAAACTTAATAAAAATTATAAATAAGATAAAACCGATGAAATGAATTTAAAAAAACGCAATGGCAGCTAACGTGTCCTGAATGGATCCCCCGGTGCGTGCGTGGTTTGCATCTCTCTACACGTGCCGCCTCATTTGGTCGGCATGACTGTGGAGGGAGGCGGCCTCTGCCGTGGTCTCGGTTCACACACGGGGACGCTGGAGCACGGAGCAGGTATGTATCCCGCCCAAGGTCACCGCTGGAAAGTGGGTCAGGCACAGCTGAATGAGGCCTTTCGTTCTTAGAACAATTAAGAGAAGCAGGTATCATCCCCTCTCACAAACGAGAAAACCAAAAATCAGACGGCTAAGTCACTTGCCCGGCCTGGACACCGCTCCTCTGGAATCTGGCTCCCAGTCCGAAAGTTCCCAAGGTCCTTTCCCGAACTGGGGTGCAAACAGCTGCCCCTGGCGAGCTCTGGGAAGGAAGCAGCTCCAGGAGGACAGCTGGCCTGGTGACGCGCCAGCAGGATTTATGTCCTGTCCGGGGTGGACAGTTTGGCTGCCGTATGAAAGGCTGAGCAGAGCTCAAAGATGGAACTTATTCCCATTAAACGATTGCAAATGTCAGGCAGCACGGCCTGGGAGCTCCTTGCGCACGCACCCAGGCGGCGGGAGGCCCGGCCGCCCGGAACGAGCATGCCCGATGACCTCATGGTTACTCCTAATGCAATTAGAGCCCACGAGGAGACAGTGGGTTCCATCACACAGCCTGAGCAAATGTGCTCTCCAGGGGCCCCGGGGCCCCTCCCGCCTGGGATGGTGCTGGGACAGAGGGTGTTGTTCTAATTAATTGAATGAGATCCATTCCAATGCAGATGGATGCAGAAATTACCTGCAGATGTGACTGCATGTCCAGGCTGTCACGCAGGCGTGGGGAGCCAGGGCCTCTTGGAGCAGGATTCATTTTACGCAGCCCCCTGCCTCAGGGCAGGGCAGACTGTGCCAGCCTGAGGAGTCATTGCTACCTCTCTCGGGCCTCCCGGCCATCTGGGCCTCCTGAGCCTGGGTAGTTTAGCGGCCCTGCTGGCAAGGCGGGGCTCCCCAGGGGTCCTGGCTAATGACCTCGTGGAGGGTTTCTGCAGGGGCAGCTGGATGCAGGGGGCCAGCAGTCCTTGGGCACACTCCCGAGGGCTGGAGTCCTCTTCCACGTGCGCTGCAAAGCCCCCTCCTTGGGTCTTTGAGCCACTGCATTTTGGGGTTGTATAAAACTGGACACACGTCTTCAAATAAAGATAGCTCTAGCTGTGGTTCCCCCACGGATGACACAAGACGCATGAGGACGTTGAGTGATTGATTCATTCATTTCAGCACCCACAAGGCTCCCGATGCTGTTCCTTGCTGGGCCATAAGAGGAACTCACAGTCCAGGGAAAGGAAATACATATATTAATAGCCAGTTATCACAAAGTGGGACGGGCTATCCTACTGGAGTACAGGGTACTGGGGGGACTCAGATGAGGGGGGAGGCTCAGCTTGGGGGGTCAAGGCCAACTTCACAGAGGAGGCGATCTTTCAACTGAGCCATGAAAGGGTAAGGGGAGAAGGTGAAGAGTTTGGGTCTCCATCTTCTTGGAGATACTACAGGACTCTTCGAAAGACTTCCAAAGTAAGAGGATAACACGGTTATTTATATTTGTGATCAATCCTCTTGGTTCAGAACGGACTGGATGGAGGGAGAGACACTGGGGACAGAGGCCAGCAACAGTTCCAACGGTGAGAACGAAGAGGAAAGGACAGGTTCGTGAGAGGTAGGGACAGTGTCACCGGCTTGGGGACTGATATGCTGGAGTGGGGGTGGGGGCGAGGGGAATGAGGAGGCAAAAAGGAGGGAGGGGGCAAGGCTGGGGAGCCCGGGGGGATGGTGGGAGGGAGGGAGCCATGGGGCTGTCCAGCGGGCAGGATCCAGGGAACCAGGACTTCCACAGCACGAGCCTGCCTGCCTTCTTTGCAAGTTTTCTGAGAGTTCCTCTTCTATTTCCCCACGTCAGTCAGAATGTTAATTCCCACCTCTTCCATCCATAGGCTCCCCATATGGACAAGATATTTGGGAAACATTTGGAGAAGGTAGGAGTGGCTTTTAGAAGGGAATCCCGGCCTACAGCCAGTGCATTTGGTGTTTTCTGAGGCCCCCAGGTCCACTCTGGGTGCAGGGGCAGAGCAGTCCCAAGCCCAGGCTGGCTGCTGAGCCCACAACTTCCTCACCCAACATCCTTAGCGGCCATCCAAACCACCCCCGGCCTGATCCGCCCTGAGCAAGCCACCTTCCTCCCACCTGCCATTCAGAAGACACCCCGTCCTCTTCTGACCCTCCCCTCAAAGTCACTGGAGCTGTTTCTCTCCTTCCCTTCCCTGGTCTAAGCTGGCTTCTCACCTGCGCTCTGGGACTTGATGCCATCAACCGTCCCCTCAGCCTGCACAAAAGGTGCCTATCGCCTCCATCCTAGCAAACGCCTTCTGTGTCTCCTGCAAGCTACTTTCTCCCCGTCCCCCATCAAAGCCTGTCTGCACTCATCACTTCTACGTCCTCCTCTCTCTTTACCCCTCACCCCAGTGCAAACTAGTGTTTCCCCCACCCAAGAAACTCTTCCCACAGCCTGTTCGGTCCCACCCTCATGCCATAGGACCCCTCTGCACACTTAACAGCCCCACACTTCCTTCCTTCTTGAAACCATCTCTTTCCTTGGCTCCAGCGCCCCCCGCTCCCCACCCCGCCAGGGTCCTTCTGACCCTCACTGACGTCACTTGGGCCATGTTGTGCAGGTTGGGATTCCCTAGCAAAGTTCCCTGATGTTTTTTCTTCTCTCTGCGCATATTCCCCCAGAGCTTTGATGATCACTGTAACCCTGGCCCCTCCAATGCCGCCCCGACCCCTCTATTCCGGGAGCCCACTGCATGCCCCCACCGATACTTCTCATGCTGTCTGGGACTCCACCTGCCACGGACCCCTCTCCCCTCTGCTCTAGTCCCCTGCCCTTCCTGCTCTTTCCCGTTCTCACATACCCCAAACTGGTTCCCACCTCAGAATCTTCTGGAAGGCTCTTCCACTAGATCAGCAGTTTCAAACTCTGGTCCCACGACTCCATTTCATTCTTAAAAATTGAGGGCCCCAGCAGACTTCTGTTTGTGTTCACAGGGGTTGTCTCTCTCCACCTTTGCCAAAATAGAAACTAAATTTAAGAATGTTTTGTTTCATTTTATTTTTTGTTTTCAAACACTAGAATACACAGTCACATGCCCCGTGAGCTGTCTGAGTTCTGATGTCATCACGCCTCCCAGGCGTCCCGGCACTCCCCGAACGCACGCAAGAACGAGAGTAGAAAAGACGTACAGGGTCTCAGTAAACCGTTCGCTGTGCAGACCCCAGAGAAGGTCTCGGCGCCCCCAGACCACACGCTGAGAACTGCTAAGCCAGAGGATACACGCCTCTCTCTTTCACATCATTTAGGTCTCAGCACAAACGTCCCCGCCTCAGAAAGCCTTGTCTGCTCTTTTCACATCCTCTCCAGGTCGTTCGACGCCGTTACGTGTTCTTCATAGCACTCACGGCCGTCTGAACGTGTCCACTTCCACTTTCTTGCTCCCTTTGTCTCCCCCACCAGAATGCACTCCCATGGGTGCAGGGATCCAGACTCTTCTGCTCACCTCAGAGCCCAGCCTGGCACACAGCAGACACCCAAAAAAAGCTTCTTAAACAAATAAGTTGTATAAAAGCAGTTTTTCTCAGTCTTTGCTGCATAGTAGTAGTCACTGGGGAGGGAATGTGCTTTTAAAATTCCTGCATCCCGGCCAATTCAATCAGAGTCTTGGGGTGGACCCAGGCATCCGTGCTTGGTAAAGCTCCCTAAGAGACTCCAACTGCAGCCAAGAACAAGAACCACTGGTGTAAATTCTTAAATCCTCGCTGATCAAGAGCCTGTTCATTCCTCACCGGGTGGGAGTTTCACAGGGCGTGAATGACGGTGGCCCCACGTGCCCTTCGCTGTCTCGTGGTGGGCTCGGCTGAAAAGGCCTAGGGATGACTGGTGGAGCAAGCTGTTAAGGCTGAAGTCCTCTGTGGGAGAGAAGTGCCTTCCTCACGTCCTGGGCCTCGCTTCAAAGCGATGGGATCTGCAGCCCGCACAGCTGACGCTGGGGGTTCTCACACACACCTGCATGGCTTGCTGCACGGCTGTGCTTCCTCCCATGAATCCTGGGGCTTTGGTGACTTGCAGAGTCACGATGATCTCAATAGAGATGGAAATGAGACACGTGCCCGGGTTACCAGGGCAAGAAGGAGGTTCACGTATGCTGGC
Organism: Micronycteris hirsuta; assembly: GCA_004026765.1. NCBI lineage: Eukaryota > Metazoa > Chordata > Mammalia > Chiroptera > Phyllostomidae > Micronycteris > Micronycteris hirsuta. The sequence continues at coordinate 12,743 of PVJI01030873.1, forward strand.
CTTACCTCTGGAGTGTAGCCAAGTGTTGCCAGGTGATGACACACCTTCTGCCCCTACCTGAGCCATGCTTCCCTCACTGAGTGGTCACCAGAACCTCTGCCTGTTTCACGGAATCTCAGGCCTGTGTTGGGAACCACTGCCCTCCCACCCCCTGCAAAGACAGCAGTCAGTCCCCATCCAACCCAAAGGAGCACTTGAGGGCAGGGCTGCTAATGGGAGAAAAGGCACCCGATGCCCAGGCTCTCCACACACGAGCCCCTACCTCCCAGGGGTCGTCACAGGGAGATAACTGGGGCACAGAGGGGTTTAGAGGATGCGACTAAGGACACCTGGCCAGCTCTGTCTCAGATAACTATGTGGTAGATTGGAACACTAGATAGAGTTCAGCAACAATTAAAATCTCAGGCCAGCCCTGGCTGCTGTGGCTCAGTGGATTGAGTGTTGGCCTGTGAACCAGGGCACATGCCTGGGCTGTGGGCCAGGTCCCCAACAAGGGGCACATGAGAGGCAACCGCACATTGATATTTCTCTCCCTCTTTTCACCCTCCCTTCCCCTTTCTAAAATAAATAAAATCTTTTTTTAAAATTATTTTATTGTTGTTCACTTACAGTTGTCTGCATTTACCCCCACTCCCAACACCAGGCAAACCCACCTCCCTCCCTTGCTTCCACCCTCCCCCTTGGTTTTGTCCATGTGTCCTTTATAGCAGTTCCTGAATACCCTTGTCCCCATTATCCCCTTCCCCCTCCCCTCTGGTTACTGCCAGATTGTTCTAAATTTCAATGTCTCTGGTTATAATTTGTTTCTCTGGTTGTATTTTGCTTGCTTACCTCACAA
>PVJI01030874.1:0-13690 GCA_004026765.1 Micronycteris hirsuta
TTAGCCTCCTCATGAGCCGTTTCACGGACAGAGCTCTATTAGCCTGGGTGTCCGTTGGGGCCAAGCTTAGGTAGGCTCCCATGTTAAGTTTTGAGTGAGATGAGGAGCGCATGGGGCTCAGTTCAACAGTAGAAGGCCAGGTTCACCTACCCCACACAACCCCTCAAATATTCCTACTTCCTGTCAGAAAGAAAGCTAGTGGGGTGAAAAGGAGATTTATGATTTCTTATCATTCTCTTTGAGGGTTTTGTAGCATGGATTTTCTATGCAATTCCCTACAGGGAAAAGACAGAGTTTAGCACTCATTTGCCCAGGGCCTGTTAGATGCCTAGCACCATGCCCCAAATTGTCCATGCCTGTCTTAGACAGTTTGGGCTGCTATAATAAGTGCCATAGACTGGATGGCTTAAACAACAAACATTTGTCACAGTTCTGGAGATTATAAGTTCAAGATCAGGGTGCCAGCATAGACAGTTTCTGGTGAGGGTCCTCTTCCTGGTTCACAGATAGCCACCTTCTTGCTGTACCTCACAAGCTGCAGAGAGAGAACTCTAGTCTTTTTATCTTTTTATAAGGGCATTAATCACATCATGGGGGCTCTACTCATATTCCCCTCTAAACCTATTATCTCCCAAAGGCCCCACCTCCAACTGCTTTGGGGATCAAGCTTCAATATATGGATTTGGGGGGACACAAACATTTTGTCCTTAGTGATGCCCTTAGTGCCAATACAACTGACCTCAAAAGACTGAAAAATAGCATGGTTCCTGGCTGGACTTATGTTTTTTTCAAATATATGGTGGTTTATTCACTACCATCAAAAGTCCTCATGGTTCTGGAGACAACACACTCCAGGAAGGAAATGACCAGAGAATCACAGAGCCCAAGATGCTGTCCATGGGATGGTAGTTGTCACTTCACGTTTGCGCAGGTGCGATGGAAGGGTATGGTCAGGCTGGAACGCAACCAGATCACATAGTTAATTTGTCAGAGCAGGGCCCCAAAAAGGCCCTTGCACAAGACTTAGGCAACACCTCCGGACACAGACAGTGCCCCCACCAGTCGGCTCTGAGGTGGGGCTGGGGACTTGGAGTTGAGAGCCTTTCTTCTCCCCTGTAAAGTGGCTCCGAGGGTTTTTGTCAGGGTTACAATAATCCTGCTTTGTAAACTGCAGAGCACTGTATGCATGTGTGACCCATATATTTAGAAAATACAAACTAAATCCTTATGACTTATGTGCATTATTGATATTTTAAATTACACCTATAAACAATAATAACAGGATTAAGTGTATAGAATCCCAGAGCTAGGAGGGTTCTCCGGTGCACCCTTCTTACTTGGTCTTGACACTCCCCAGCCCCTGTTGGTGCCAAGTAATATTAATTGCATTACAATTGAGGAACACATGTAATTTCAGAATTCTTCCAGAGAAGAGAGACACTCAAGAGGGAATTCTCATGTCTTTACTCCACCCAGTCCAGAGTTCAATGGCTCAAGCTCCAGGCCTGTGGGACCCATGGTGGGGAGTGACAGCCCATCACTCTGACCCTCTTCGACAATGCACAGTTCAAGAGACCAAGGAAATATCAGAGCTGCTGTAGCTAGAACTGGGACCTCAGCTGAAGTCTCCTTGATGTCCACCATCCTCCTATCAATCATGGTTCCCTGTTCTTCATGGCTCTGAGAAGAACACAAGAAGGGGAGAGCGACAGGGGACAGCTGACATCCTCTGTGGCACTAAATGAATACTTCATTCTAGTTTTTACCAACAAAGGATCACAGAAAGTTCTAGAAAGTTCTAGACCTCCCTGCTATAGAGCCCAGGCTGGCCATGAGAAGTCAGCACTACCACACTCAGCAACTAGCACCTATTATCATTTTGCCCCTTTACTTGACTTTTTCCCAGGACTAACTAGCTTAAGAGCACCACAACTGTATTCATGGCCCCTAATCTCCCACAGCACCAGGCATTCTGGTGTGTGGGTACACTTCTTTTAGAAATAAAATTTCTCTCCTTATTAAAACTATACCTATTGGAAGGTTCTCCCCTAGACTCCAGGTACTAAGTCACCTGGTGGCAGAGCAAGGATCTGCTCAGAAAAGCAGACTGCTGTCAGCATTTCAGACAGAGGGAAGGGCTGGGCTGTAGTACCCAGGGGCCAGCACACTGAAGGCCAGACCCTCCCTCCTATCTGCCCCTGATATCCAGTGCCCTCTACCAGAGGCAGGACCACTAATCCCGGCTGAAAGGCAATCCCAACCTGGCCTTTTGAGTTCACATCACATCACAATGATAAGATACCAAACAGTCTTATTAGATGCTTTAAAGGAGTCTGATTGAGTGGCCAAACTCCTGTGGCCAAAACGAAATTTCCAAGGTTATCCTAAAGGTTACAGCCAAGGCTGAGGTACTGCTGCCACTTTAAAGTGCTAGCACCTATGTAGATGGTAAAGGGAAAATTTTTTAGGTCACAGCTCAGATTTGGGACAAGGAGACTTGGGGCAGGGATGGAAGCAAAGGCATCAGGTCAGGTGGGGTTCTGTGCCAGATATGAGAATATCAGGCCAAGGCAACACTCAAACTTCTATTTTAAAAGTAGTTATAAATGGAACTTTAAAAGATGTCTTGAATTTTTGGGTGATCTTCCTCTCCCTTCTAGCACACAACTTCATTCTTCAGGGCTGTCCTTTTTCCTATAACAAAACCAGAAGGCAAAGAGTGAATACCAAACAATATGTACAATAACATTGTATTAGCTCCAGAAAACTCAAATCATTATTCTCATCCCCACAAAAGCACAAATGTACACCCTCTCTCATTTACTGGGAAGAAAACCAGTGACAAACATTTTTCTGGCTTTTCCAGACTTGCACAGGGCTTCAGTAGCAGAGCTATGACCAAAACAGGTGCTCTAACTTCCTGCATGAAGCCCAATTCAGCATCTGCCCTCCTTGTGTCCTCTGTATTTATTTATTTGTTTGTTTGTTTGTTTGTTTATATTATTACTTTTATTTTTAATCCTCACCCAAGGACATTTTTTCATTGCTTTTTTAAAGAGAGGAAGAGAGAGAGAAAAACATTAATGCAAGAAAGAAGTATCAATGGAACCTGCAATCTAGGCATGTGCCCTGACCGAGAATCAAAACTGTGACCTTTTGGTTACCAGATGACACTTCAACCCACTGAGCCACACCAGCCAAGAATCCTCCTGTATTTAACACAAGGAAGTCACATAAAATAAGGAGAACTCAGAAATGAGAGTAAAAAACACAAAGCAACACAAACAACGAAACCAAGGGCAGCACATAACAAAGAAGCAGGCCCAGTAAAAGGTTGCAAGAGTGACCAGCCTTCAAGTTTGGCCCACTGGGCCCAGAGCTTATCTCCAGAGCCTGCAAGGCCTTCACTAGCTCTGATATGGCCTGTGGGGAGCCAGCTGGAATTCATTGTCCCCTGGCAGAGAAGCGAGGAGAGCAAAGAAAAGAAGTGTTTAGCCTGAAGCAAGGAGGAGCCTACAAGATGGCCAGGGCCCACCAGCAGCCTGCCAGAGCAGACTGACCCCCAGCCCACCATCCCCCCCTTAGGGAAAGGAAGGTACCGCATAAGCCTTATATCTGGAGATCCAGGTAGGCTTGGGCCATCTGTCAGTGGCATAAACCACTGAGAACCCAGCGATGTAGGAGAAGAAGGACCAGTCCAGTGTCAGGAGAACAAGCACAGGATGGTGACCACCTTCTAATGGCTCACAGGGCTTACACCGCTGTGAAGAGGGATCTGAAGGCCAGCCCACAATACACATTGAAAACTATAAAGTCAGTAATAAGTCTAGGCTCCAATGGCTTCCCCAACAAGTACTGGTGGTCCAACCTCCTTACCAAGGGGCCAAGGCATTCATGTGACCCTAGTGACATGGGACATGTGGGCAAAGTTGAGGCCATGCCCTCTACGAAGAAACAAGTCAATGTACAATACCCACTACTGATGTCAAGGTCTGAGGTTTTAATATTGATCAAGTGCAGTGGGGTTTGTCAAACCACACAATATACTTCAAGTAAACCAAGGCAGTACAAAAATGCTCTCATCACTTCCCGAGTAGGTGCTGGAGGCTCGGGCCCTCTGTGAAGGATCAGAGATGCTGATGTGGCCCCAGGGACCAGTGGGAAGGGGGGTAGGCAGCCAGGATACACTGAGATTTTTCACAGCAATGCAACGACTACCTTGTAAGGGTTTTCATGGCTTGCACCAGTTGTCCAGGCCCCTTGATGAGGGCTGAGGCAGTGGTGTGTCCCCAGAGATGAAGAGGATGTGGAGGAAACATGGGGCCTGACCATTAGAGTTGACAGGTAAGATGCCAAATTTGAGATTAACAAAAATTAATTACATAGAACATACTCATAATAAAATATTTTTATCACAAATTCAAATTAAACTGGGCATCTTATATTTTTATTTGCTAAATCTGCCAACTTGAGGTCCAAGCAGCCAATGTACTCCATGAACCAGGGCAGCACAGAGGCAACCATCATTGCTGTGGGGCTGGTACCAGAGGCCCTGGCCAGGTGGAGTCCCTGGCATGGCCACGGTGATGTGGGACAAATGCCATGGTGACATGGTGACACTCCCCTACCACAGCCCTGCCCACCCAAGGCACCTGGGGAAGTTTACATGGTCTAGGAGCCACATTAAAAAAAGAAAAAAACATCAGGTGAAATTAATTTTAACGTATTTTATTCAGTCCGATAAATCTAAAATATTGTCCTTTCAACACATAAACAACATAGCAATATTAATGAGATATTTTACATTCTCTTTTTAGGACTAGGGCTTTGAACTCTGGTGTGTAAATTAGCAGCCATTCTCAACTTGAACTAGTTGAGTGCTTAATGGCCATTTATGCTGCAGTGAATTTCTAATGGCCTTGGGGCTGGCAGCAGCAGCGGGCCCCTTGCCAAGTGTCCCAGGCAATGCTGTGGTTCCCATGATGTTAGGGAGGTGGGGCAAGTGAGAGGCCAGGCAGCCAATTAACTCTAAGAACCAAGACAATTCAGGCACTACTTTTGTACAACTTAGGTTTTCACCAGAAGTCCAGCTCACTACCTAGGATCTGAGGCTTTGGGGTAACCCCAGGAATATGAGATCCGAGCAGTAAATGCACTCTGAGAAGACCTAAGGCAAGGCTTTGATTTCCCCTAATGGTTCAGGGGCTGGCACCATTGGCACAAACCCCCTGCCAAGGGTCTGAGACGGTAGAGTGAGGAAAGGGGGCTAAGCAGCCAGAAAACACTGTGTGACAAACGCCAGGTAATGCAGTAACTATTCTCTAATGACTTCAGAGGCTAGGTGGGGGAAAAGGGCCTGGGCTGCAGGACTGGGGCCCCAGTTTGTCATGGCGATACGGTCTGGGAGGAACCCAGGCAACGTGTGAGTTCTGAGGTTGCCACCAGACAAGCAGACCTTCTGCCAAGGGTCTTAGGCATTGATACTGCCCGTGTGACATGAGGAGCGGGAGCAGACATGCAACCAATGCTCTCTAAGAAGCAAATCCAAGGTGAGTGGCCTGGAAGCTGAGGCTTGGCAGCTGCTGTGGTCAGTTTCACCCTCTGCCAGGTGATACCCAGAACCCTGCCCACCAGATCTGCTGGGCCCCTCCTGCTTGGCCCTGTGCTTCTCCTCCCAGGGATATCTCCAGCTGATGGCACCTGGGCACAAAGTGTGCAGACCCCCATGATGACCCACCCCAGGCACAGGGCAGGGAGGGTGAGGTAGTCATTTTCCCTTGTTATATAAGTCCCTACATAATTTCCTACATAATTTTCCCTCTGGTCCTCAAAGCCTAAAATGTTTGCCAAACCCTGCTCTACCTAATGATTTGCAGGGGTTGTCCAGAGTCCAAGGTCCCTGCCCAGGATTGAGGCCTCGGGTGGCTCCTGTGATGTGTGAAGAGAAGGCCACACAGCCAACCAAGAACCAAGGCAGCATGGTACCCACCCTCTGATGCTTTTCTGTGGCTGGTCCTAAACACTAGCTTTCTTACGAGATTTGATGCCCAGGAAATGGAATTTGAGGCACAGGAAATGGGGTAAAGGAGGGAGGGGGTATGACTTCAGCCCCAGGTGACAAGGTAGTTGCTGATAATCTGCCACTGATGAGTGAGGGCCCTTCATGAAGGTAGCCTCTCTTTCCTATCTGTTGACAGAAAGGTGAGGATTACCATATTTTTCGGACCATAAGATGCACCTAGGTTTTAGAGGAGGAAAATAGGAAAAAAAAATTTGAAGCAAAAAATGTGGTAAAATATTTAATAACATAAATAACATGATATTTCACCAATGTAAATGTAAACAGAACATTCGGACTGTAAGATGTAGCCCCATTTTCCTCCCAAATTTAGGCAAAAAAAAAATGCATCTTTTAGTCTGAAAAATACGGTATTTCACTTTCTCACCAAAGGTCTTTAGATCAAAGACTAGTTGTAAAATATGGGTTTATAAGGGGCCCACACCAACCTGACCATGGTCACATGGGTGTGGAATTGCATTGTAATACACATCATGTTTGTCCGTAAAGTCAGTTTGTGCAGAACGGCCCCTACTTTTGTAACAGAGGTTCGAGGTGGATGGAAGTCACGGATATGTGTTCTGAAGTAGAAGCCTGGGACCAAAATCAAAGGTGGGGCTCTTGTAGAAAAGAAGAGGGTGTGAAGGGTCCTTGAAGTTGGAGGGCTGGGAAATCAAGGTTATAGCTGGCTAAGTTAAAGTCATTACCTTGGAGTCGTCTGAGATTATTTGATACCAGCTCTGTCTGCAGAGCTAGGTAGGGCGCAGAGGGCAGGATAAAGTGGAGGGCTTCTGGGCTTAAAGACAGTTGATGCATGTGTGGGAAAGAAGGGCAAGGAATAGGTCTGTAGGCCAGCTTTAGTGCTCAAAAAATTCAGTATAATGATTAGGGCTTTATAGCAGAGGGTTTAAAAAGGTCATATGCCAGCATTAAAATTGAGGTTCTCAGGCTAACAGAAGATATATAGGCAATGCTCAGAAAATGTTAGATATTGGGGTCTCCAGCTAAAGAGGTGTCCAAAGGCTCAGTTTAGAGTTGCAATTATGTGAGAGGAGAAGAGATTTGACTCAGAGGAGGAGCTTGGAGTTTGAGATCTCAGAGGAGTGCAAGCATCTGTCAAGGTCCAAATTATGGCAGTGGGGAGGACAATGGAGAGGCATTGCACCAGGAAGCCAAGATACCGGGAAGATCATAAACAAGGATTTCATGTGACCACAGATGTCTCCCTGGCAGGATGGAGAGACCGATGGACAGGGTCTAAACTTCCTGCAAGTTGAGATCTTCTTTCAAGGCAAGCTTGGCAACAAGGGCTGGAAAGTATGTTGTGGAAGCATAGGATTGGGGATTGGATGGAGCATTTTTCTGTTCTTGCTGCGATGGAGGTAGGGGGAAAACAGGAAGACCAGGGAGATTTCAGTAGTGTTAGGTGTTGACAGGTGTGATCCAGAAAGGTCTTGGTGAGCAGGGAGTTCATTTAGAGAATTTATAGGAGAGTAGGAGTCCCTTTGCTTAGTGATTGCTATTCAAACCCACTCTCTTACCCTTGACCTTGGAAGTATTTATCAGAGAAATGCCCTTGTTCTCACGATGGAAAACAGCAGAAAAGTCATGGCTGCATCCCTTGTTGCTAGGTAGAGATGACTGAGCCAGAAGTCTAAGAGGAGGAAATAGGGATTAACTACACTATGCAGATATACTTCTTTAATTACTGCAAAATCTGGTATGTCTACAAGCATGCCTAGGTTCGCTGTAAAATGCCCTGTGTTTTCGCATTGCTGTAGATAAATCTTTCCATGCACTGAAGCTCTTTTGTAAATCTAGAGGCCCCAAACTTAATGCTTCAAACAACTATGAAATTCTAATGAGTAATTACCACATTTACCCTTTTATTTAACATGAAATTTTTCAGTACATCTGCTTTCTCTATATAATTTACTCAATATCTGGGTTCCCGCTGCTTTGTCCTGCATTGTTCACTCTTCATTTTGGAGGCCTTGCACTCTCTGAGAACCTGTACATGGTAGTCATATTTGTTTGATCAATGTTCGTTCATGACTTATTGTCCAAGTTTATAAGGACTGTTTTTATTAAAGCTACCAGGGATGGCATGAGTTCTTTTTGTGAGTCACAACTCCTCCTCAGGTGTACCACTGGCTGTCCCACATCCATGCATGTGAAGGAGTTCAACCATTAAACCTGTATCTTACAGCCATTAAAATGGCTGCTAAGACGTTCTTGGGTCAGACCTTCCTGTCTTCTGTCTTGCTCTCCTTTTTGGGGTAAACCACAGAATGGCCTGGCTGTAGCATAGTCTCCTACAACACCATGCCCACCTGAAGAGAGAGCTGCCTGTTTGTTGTTAACCAAGTGTCTTTTCTTTTATCGGGGCAGCTTTTCTCTGGTGCAGATCACCACATCCATTTTCTTTGTGTCTCAAATATTTAACTTCAGCTGTCCCGAGATAATAACTCATGGAGTTTGGAATGGGTACTCAAGTGATGAAAGATAGTCTAAGCGTTCTTCAACACCGTGACCTGAAGTTGCTGTGCCAGCGATGCAGGAACTGCACTCAGGTAATGATCCAGCTAAAGACTGATAACTGCTTTAAGGCATTTTCACATCAGGCTGTATTTAAACACTCTAGAGCATTACTTGAGGTGAGGGATCTGAGGCACAGGCTAAAGAGCTTGCATGACGATGCATTTAAGCTCCATGCAAACATCTAAGTCTCATGTAGCTGTACATGGCAGCAAATGATCTGCAGACAAATAAAATCCAATGACTACAGAAGCAGCATATAGAGGAATTATATTAGGCTATAGATGCCTTTCAGTCAAGGTCTACTCAGGAAAAGAGACTCAGCACCAGTGCGTTAACAGAAGAAATTTAGTATAAGGAATTGGTTAAACTGATATTGAAGAACTGAAAGGCAAAGGAAGAATGCTGCAGCTACACCCATCTGGCTGGGGGCATGAAGTGGTTGTGTTGGGTTATTAGGAGGTCTGAGCTGGGTGCTGATCTCTCAGCAGCTCAGAGGAGGGACTGCTGCCTGGCTGCTGCTGATGCTGCATCCCTTGAGTCAGAGTCCCTGCATTAAGACTCAGACATCTGAGCAAAGGGCACTAGTTGCCTGGGCTGGTGGCTCTGAGGGAGTAAGGCAAGGCTGGTTCTGGGAGCATGGAACAAACTGGAACTAACTGCCGTCAACTGGAGTGAACAACAGTTGCTGGGGTGACAGTCATGGGAGCCAGATTCAAAAGTTGAACAAGCCCTAGGTCCCAGCTGCAGCCTTCCACTCTCCCTCTAGTTCCCCCTAGTGACCAACCTAAGAGGGAGCCTGCTGGCAAGGGACAAGTGAGGTTTTCAGGATCCCTGCCCAATGTCACACAGCAGGGCATAGAGGAAGGTTGATCAGGAGGTTAGAGACAAGAGTTTAATAACCCAAACAAGATGTGCATGCATTCATTGTATGCACCCGTCTACATGGGGAGGATGGAGTGAAGCAGTAAGTTGGGTTACTGTGTTCTGTTCATCACCATTACTTAAATTTTGAATGATCCCGAGAGCTTTCTTAAATCACGGGATTAAATTTGTTTTGCCCACCCAGTGTTCCAAAGTCAGCTTTTTTTTTTCCTTATTGATCTTCAGTCATATACCAAAAGTCTTCCTAGAATTGATGCTAGAAACTTTCTGAGCTCTAAATCAATACAGTAAAATAATCATTCTGTGTATAGGGAAGAATTATTAGACTGAGTTCATTCGAACATTCTACAAAAAGCCTAACCCTGCTTTTTGGCTAGGTAATTATACATTTGGAAATGACAACCAGCAAGACCCAGGTGCTGATGGGAGGCTAAATTGCTCTTTAGAATTATCTTTTCTGCCACCTCCTAGTTCTTTATCACTTAACTTAAAAGAGACAAATAATAGGTTCCTTTGTTTCCAGTTCCTATAATGTGCATTTCCAGGTTTGTTTACGAGTACAGCTGTGAAGTCTTTCAGCACTGACATAATTCTCTTCCTATCCAATTGTGAAGTGTTCTTTGAGCAATGTAATTGTTCCCCACTGCAATTCTTACAGCAGTGTGTCAGCATGTCAATCACTTCTCCTTCCATTCGGATTGTTCCCTGTTCTGTTAACACCCAGAATGAGTCCTACTAGCCACTGAAGATATCAACATATTTATATGAACTACTTCATGTTTTCTAAGGAAATTTTCCAAAGCAAAGGCCAGTTTCTTCCTTATTCTCTACCAATATGATTGAGCTTGCATTTAAGTTTTCTTTGGAGTCAATAATAGTATTAAGTATTTCAAATGGTATATGTGAATATATAATATTGTTTTATCTTAACTGGGCTTTGGTCATATTCATTCCAAACAGTAGAATATACATATCATATCATTCACAGTCTCCTTCAGAAATAAGAAATTTTATCTCACAGTAGGTTCCTCTAAGAGATCTGAAGATATTAGTTATTCTTATGTCTCTGGCCAGTGCTGATTCACCAAACTTTTTCTGATGTTTCAAATTTCTCTTTGCCTTGGGTTTGCATGCATGTGTCTCTGAAATTTCTGAAGGTACCCACAATCTGAGTACAACACACTTTTCCTTCATGACAAGGCTTTCTTCAAGAATCTTGACTGGAATTTTTAAACCTCCTGCTGTGGGTTGAATTGTGTCCTCCAGAAAGGTATGCTGAAGTTCTAACCCCTGGTACCTGTGAATGTGACCTTATTTGGATATAACTAAGGGGTCTCCGTAGATATAACCAAGATGTATGTTAAGACGAGCCCATACTGAAGTAGGGTGGGCCCTTCATCCAATGTGAATGGTGTCTTTATAAGAAGAGGAAAAGAGACACAGAGGGAAGGGCTATTTGAAGTAAGAGGCAGAGATTGGCCACAAGGTAAGGAATTTCAGAAGCTGAAAGAGGCAAGGAAAAATCCTTTCTTTCCTAGAGGCTTTGAGGGAGCACAGTTCTATCAATACCTTGACTTTGGACTTCTGGCTTCCATAGCTGTGAGAGGATACATCTCTGTTGCTTTAAGCCATCTAGTTTGTGGTACTTTGCTACAGCAGCCCTAGGAAAGTAATACACCTCCCCAAACTACCAACTAGAATTCTAATAAAAGTTTTTTTCTTTGCTTTCAACACCCTTGCCTCTGTTTTCCTCTAAAATGGTGCTCTCATTATGATAGGGATCTTCCCCTTCTTGGCTTTTGCTGGACACAGGCACAGAGGGTTCTTAGATAAATTCCTCAATGAACACTGTGGGTCGGTGCAGTGGTCCATACCTTTGCACGCACTGGCTGATCATCATGGGGCATCCCAAAAGCTGGTGCAGCATCATATTTTCCTTCACTGGTACTGTACTGGGGACAGTATACCTACCCCCTTAGTTGGTCACTGTTGTTGCTAAAGAGAAAAGGTCATAAGCAAATAATGGGGCACCCAGCATCTTCCCCCAATCTGATCAACTTGATTCCCAGTCCCTTTGGGTTTATAATCTTGTACTTCAATTCTCTACCAGCATCCCACAACAAGCAGAGTACAATTTTTTTGTACTGTACTTTACAGCCCCATTGCTATTCTGTAATCACCAATCTGTACTTCTTAAACCCTTCACCTTTTCACCCATTCCCCTATATCCTCTTCCCATCTGGCAACCATCAAAACACTCTCCATATCCATGATCCTTCCTCCATTCTTCTTGTTTGTTTAGTTTGGTAGATATGTATTTATTGCCATTTTATATTCATAGTTTTGATATTCTTTTTCTTAAATAACTTCCTTTAAAATTTTATATATAATGTTTTAGTGATGATGAACTCCTTTTGTTTTTTCTTGTCTTGGAAGTTCTTTATCTGCCCTTCAATTCTAAATGATATCTTTTCTGGGTAGACCAATCTTGGCTGTAGATTCCTGCTTTTCATGACTTTGACTATTTCTTGCCAATCTCTTCTAGCCTGCAAAGTTTCTTTTGAGAAATCAGCTGCCAGTCTTATGGGAACTCCCCCATAGGTAACTAACTGCTTTTTTCTTCCTGCTTTTAAGATTCTCTCTTTATCTTTATCTTTTGACATTTTAATTAAGATGTGTCTCAGAGTGGGCCTCTTTGCATCCATCTTGTTCGGGACTCTCTGTGCTTCCTGGACTTGCATGTCTGTTTCCTTCACCAAATTTGGGAAGTTTTCTGTCATTATTTTTTCAAATAGATTTCCAAGTTCTTGCTCTTTCCCTTCTCCTTCTGGCACTCCTAGGATGCGAACGTTGGAATGCTTGAAGTTGTCCTAGAGGCTCCTTACACTATTCTCATTTTTTATTATTTTTTTCTTCTGGTTGTTCTGATTGGTTGTTTTAGCTCTACCTAATACATAGAAAGAAACACAGGGAGGGTGTCAAAGTGAGGAGACAAGGAAACATAGCCCAAATGAAAGAACCAATCAAAACTCCAGAAAAATAACTAAAGAAAATGGAGATAGGGAATCTATCAGATGCAGAGTTCAGAACACTGGTTATGTAAGAATGCTCAAGGAACTTAGTGAGGACCTCAACAACATAAAAAAGATCCATTCAGAAGTGAAGGATACACTGATTGAACTAAAGAACAATTTACAGGGAAACAACAGCAGAATGGATGGAGCTGAGAATCAAATCAATGATTTGAAACATAAGGAAGAATGTTTCACTAAGTTTAAATGTTTCAAAACAGTAGGCTTTATCAATTTCATTACTTTCTGATACAGGATATAAATGTGTCCATTTAAAAACAGGGGTTTAATCCAGTGATTTTTCAAATAAGTCAACATATTTCCAAGCATAATTATAGAACTTTAAAATTAAATCATGACAAGGAAATAAAAGGCATATACAGCCCTGACCAGTGTGGCTCAGCTGGTTGGCCATCACCCCACAAAGTGAAAGGTCACTGGTTCAATTGCCAATCAGGGCACAATGGCTGGGTTTTTTAGGTTGGGTCCCTGGTCAGGGTGTGTTCAAAGGCAGCCAATTGATGTTTCTCTCCCTCTCTCTGTCCTTACTCCTTTCTAAAAATAAATGAATAAAATCTTTTTTAAAAAGGTATAGACACTGGAATGGAAAAAGCAAAACCATCCCTATTTTCAAGTGATATTATTGTCTCTATAGACAATCCACGGAAATTTTTTCTAAAAATTCCCAGACTAAGTGAGGTCAGCAAGGCTGCAGTTTACAAGGAGAACACAAAAAATCACTAGCATTTTTATTTATAAACAAGCATGTGGAAACCAAAATTTAAAACAATCTCATTTATAATCACTCAAAAAATAAAATATTTAGGTACAAATCCAACAAAACAGGTATAGGATCTGCATGCTGAAAATTACAAAATGTTGACAACAGAAAATCAAGAAGACCTAAGTAAATGGAGAGATAGACCATAATCTTGAATTTGAAGATTCAACATGGTAAATTTGTGAATGCTCTCCAAATTGATCTGTGGATTGAATGCAATCCTATCAAACTCCCAGTAAGGTATTTTATAGATGTACTCAAGCTTATTCTAAAGCAAGTTAAAGGAAAGGATCTAGAATAACAAAAACAATTTGAAACAGCAAAAAAAGCAGGAGGAATCACTCTATGTGATGTTAA